>JAKMXC010000227.1:0-81829 GCA_025328345.1 Colletotrichum sp. SAR11_59
CATAACCCATACACGGGAACGTTAGTAGCTCAATCAGTCACGTAGAGATACCCAAAACCCAGCTGGGCTGTAGGGCGGATGGAGCGCGATAGAGAACATACCGGGGCAGCAACCGATCCGCGTCCTTCTACTATGTAAGGTAGGTAGTACCTTACCTCACTTATCCCACCCCCCCCACATTGCCCGCATCGAATTGAATATCACATGGGTACATGTAAATTGGCATTGCAGTAGACATACTTGCGCTACACACGTTGGCCAGTCTTTCTCAAAATGCACGAGATCATCACTCTGCAACTTGGCGAGCTGAGCAACTACGCAGCGACTCATTTCTGGAACACCCAGGTTGAGACCCCCAGCTTTGTATACCACCGCTTTGTTCGTTGGCCACTGACTCGATTCGTTTCTTTATCAGGAATCCTATTTCACCTACTCGGCCGAGGATGAATCTCCGGTGAATCATAACGTTCACTGGCGCCCAGGTATAGCCTTAGATGGCTCCGAGACCTTCCTCCCGCGCACCATCATCTACGACCTGAAGGGCGGCTTCGGTTCACTCCGCAAGATCAATGCCCTCTACGACGCCAGCGATGAATCTGCTCCCACCCATCTCTGGTCGGTTCAATCCATATCCCCTCACCAGAACGGCCCTTTGTTTCCCCAGTCCTGCTCACCTCATGACAGGGAAGGGTCGGCTCATGTTCACAAACAGCCTGAGATAGAGCAGATTGCCTACCAGCAGAGTCTTGATCTTGGCGCTCCTGCTCCGACACTCAAACCGTCCGACGTGCGGTACTGGTCAGACTTCTCTCGCGTCTTCTACCACCCGAAGTCACTCAATCAACTATACGACTATGAGCTCAACTCATCCATTATGCCCTTTGATAAATGGTCACTAGGAAAAGAGCTTTTTGACGGTCTGGACAGGGAACATGATATAGTGGACCGAGATTTTCGCCCTTTCATCGAAGAAGCGGACCAAACGCAGGGCTTCCAAATCGTCACCACCGTCGACGACGCCTGGGGTGGCTTCGCGACCGAGTACATCCAGCGTCTACGGGATGAATACGGAAAAACTCCTATATGGGTTTGGGGTCTGCAGGCACCTGCTCAGGGGCTGATGATTGTGAGAGCCCCCAATCTAGATTCTTGGGCGGCTTCTTCCTCCTGGCAACCAGACTAACCCTATCGCCAGGATCAACGACGTATGCAAGCAGCCAATACTGCGAGAACCGTCAAGGACCTATGTGAGCATGCTTCCATGATGGTGCCCATGGCACTCCCTTCCGGCCGACTGCCCTCCAACATCAACCTGAACATGCAGTCTCTCTGGCATACTTCAGCCCTGCTTAGTACTGCCATGGAGACAGCCACTATCGCGTCGCGTCTGAATTCTCAAGTTGGTGGAAGTAGCCCTCAGGCCTCACTTGGTGATTTAGTCAGCGGTTTGAACCTGCAGGGTAAGCAGACTATGAGCAGGCTTCAGTTGAGCGTTACCGGGCCGAAATCAATCTCGAGCGCGGGAATAAACCATGTAGACGACCACACCAAGCTGGACGTTGACTTTTTTGATATCCTGAGAACAAAACCACTGCCCCGCAAAAAAAGCCTCGAGGAATCGGCCAGCACGCCACATTTCTTTGGTCACACAGTCACCAGCCGTGGCCAGGCACAAATCTCGGAAGATAGCAAGCAAAAATATCGGCCCAGAGCTGCCCTTGTGGAGACGAGCACTCAAAGGTGAGAGAATTGCCGCCCTCTTCGATATACCTCCCAATGCCAAGGAGGATTCGGCACAAGCTACCTCACTATCTAGATAGAGCTCACCATGCCACAGATACCACACAGAAAAGGGGTTCCCCATGCTCGATAGTTTCCCTCACATCTACCCAGACCGCAGCGACAAGACCTCCCCAGACACTTTCGGCACCATAGCGAGCCTCTCCACAGACACATCCGTGTCTGCAGCAATGAAAGAACTGCGCATAGCTGTTGCGTCTTCCATAGGTGTGGAGGATCGTGAGGATATTAGCAACGAGCTTGCCGATCTTGCTGAAGCATACCGTGAAGGTTGGTCGAGTGGTAGTGACGACGACGACGACGACAACAACTACTACTGATAGATATCTCGAGCCGATACAATTCAAACCTTACGAGACGAGGGTCACCAAACACAAGTGATAATGCACAATCTATTTGTGAAGCTGTGGAATATCTAGTGTACAATTACTCAAGCGCATCCAGCCACCTGAGGGTAGAATATACTGACTGCAATGCATACAAACCGCATGCTCCCTTCACGCCGATTTCATGGGTACCAGTTCTATTCCTGGATTGCTCTTTAGTAGTCTCCGCTCGTCCGAGTAGACTCACGTCGAGCGACCATCGGCGAGTAGCATACCGAAGTCCACGATACGTACTGGTATTTTTGATTCCTTTTCTTTTTTCTGGGGGGTGGTTGTGGGGTGTGTCGACTGGCTGAAGTTTTCTTCGACAAGTAGCGCGAGCATCCTGAATAGTTTTGCATTTGCCGTCTGAAGCCGTCCTATGGTGCCGCAGTTGACCCAGCTGGAGTGCATTCGTCATTCCTTGCCTGCTAATTAGTGAACTGGTGGAAGGGGTACACAGCAAAGGCTGCTGTATTGGCATCATGCCAACAGTGTTCGCAGGTGAAGCTGGATACTTGAAAGGCCTTGATGCACGGTATGCGATAGCATGCTCCGCAGAACACTCTCAACCAGCCGCTGTCACAGAAGCGGCCTGGCGTTTTGCTGGAGGTTGTGGAGTCTCCTAGATGACTCGTTAGCAAAGCTTGCGGAAAGGATTTCATTGGACCGTAGCGAGCTTTCCGTTGTAGCGGCGAGCTCTAGTCGTGGCAATACCTCTGAAGCACTTCGTTTCTTGACTTGCGCAGCCCCATTGGTGGCATTTTGCCTCTTCTGAGGCTTCAGGGGTTTCTTTTCGCCAGGTTCGAAAACGTCGTCGGGGAGGTTGAAACTAGATACGAATGAGCCTAGTCACTGATACATCCGGCGTGTTGCGCCTACCTTCGCACATGCTGGACCGTCAGAGAGTTGAGTGTGGGCTCATATTTATCCCACGAAGTACACAGCGACTTGAAGTTGTCCACCTGATACGATAGATCAAGCGATTTGGCGCCTAGCAAGTCAGCATGACCCACACCCAGAAGACTTCAAGGGAACCTGAAAGAAAGGATGAAGTGCTGAACACAAATCAGTTTGCGGCGACCTACCTTCGCTCAATGTAAGGCCGATATAGTGCGTTGTCGTGAAAACCTCGGCCAGAGGCGACCTTGGTTTGCAGTCCTCCAGCTTGACCTGATGCTCATCCTCCATTTTGAACTTGTCCCCTTCGATAGCCTCCTTCTTTGAACCCACGTTCGTGTCAAGCGCTTCAGCCTTAAGCCCGGGAATGCTGTCTGTCTCGGTCTTAAGACCTGGAATCCCGTTCAGCTCAGCTTTGGTTTCGAGCTTCTCTTCCTTCAAAGCACTCGCGTCGTCTATGGCCTGGCTGTCTTTGACAAGGAAATTCAAGCTTCCTGCCTGGATTTGCTGGACCTCTTCGTCGCTCGTACATCTATGACGGCGCTCGTAGCCCTTGTTGAACGCATGTGCCAATGCTATAGACTGATGCTGCTCCAAGCCCTGGACCAAGACACGAACTTTTGACTCGACGTAACCAGACCATATCTTGTGGGCTTCTTTGTCAGTACTCGCGGTGATAACTGAAATGTAGTATTTGTATCCCTGGGTGAAGAAGGTATGCTTCACAAACAGATCACTCCAAGGATTCTTGCCAACCATGATGTTGTCTGTAATCTCGCAACCTCTTGTCAACTCCTGTTGAATGACCGTCATGGCAGATCGTGTGATATTGTAGGTCGCACACATGGAAGGGTAGGCGGGGGTGATGACGGGCATGAGGTGGAATTGATCCCCTTTATAAACCTAGTGCGAGGGTTAACAGAGGTCCGAAGACAGGTTTGAAACAGGCTCGTAGATTTCCAACCCACCTTGGGATTCCAGACGCGGACCTGCAGAGGACCACCTTCCACATTCTTCAGCAGTACGGGTTGCGGCCACGGCCAACGGCGCATGATGTGGAAGAATTTGTTAACGATGACAGAGCTGGCAGCCTTCGGATACAGCTGGCAAACTCGAGCGACAAGCATCGCCCATGCCACACCACCGGGGAAGCCCATGATGTTGGCATAGATTGCGCGTCGCTGTGCCCAAAGTTTGATGGCGCGCAGTGCTAACTTAAAGGTAGCCTCTTCCGGTACAAGACTTAGAATCTCGTCCGTGACACGCGTACCATTCAAGGAGCGAAGTTCTGCCTCGTCTAGACCTCGAAGCAAGCCAGAGTCCTGGACATTGAACTCCTTGGGCAGCTGCTTCAGCATGGCAATACGGGAGAAAATCAAGTCGATGCTGATGCCAAAAAATTCGAACTTGATGATGGGGACGAAGGCATCCTCCACCACTGCCATATCCGTTATTGCGTCGGCTGGGGCCATTTCCTTGAGCAGACCGGGGAATATTTCGAAGTAATCGGACCGAGTAACGTACTTGGGGGCGACGACGAGGGTATCGATATCGGAGCCGGGGCCGTAGACGCCCAGGCGAAAGCTGCCATAGGTAAAAATCTGGCCTCTCGCATCTCTAATGAGAGCCTCATTTCCTTCTTCCCTTTTGCGAGCTACTCTTTTTACGAATTCGTCGCAAATCTGCTGGAGGTGGTTGATGACCTGGTACCTGGATTCGCCAAGGAATGAATGGGTTAGATTGTCGTGCTAGTAGGACACATTCGGGGCGACTCGAACGGTTAGATTGCTTGCCTTTTGGCAGTCTCTGCGGGACTTTCGAAGGTATTCTGCTTCTTGAGTTCCTCAATGAGTGCCTCTTTCGCCTGGTTCTCCAATTCCGTCGGAAGGGCTGTGGAGATGGGCGGCGTTACACCGTAAGCTCTTTCTTCGCTGGCCATGCCTAGGTGCTACTTTCTTCGCGACCGATACGCGAAGAACGTCCAAGCCGAAAAACGTGGATAAGCGGAGCGGCACCTGGCCAAGCAGCGAGGAATGGCGATGAGGAAGGAGTTGTCGGAGAGAAGGGTGCCCTAAGTAAAGGCAAACAGACGAAGACGGATTGACGACAAGGCAAAGCCAGCCTGGCGAGGTAGATAGTAGGTAGTGGATGCCTCTGTTGGAAGACGGGACGCTGGAGAAAGTGCAGGGAAGAGTGGGAGAGCGCAGGACTGTAGACGCGCGAGACTAGAGCAGGCCGTGGCGCGTCAATGGCGCTAAGGCTACCGAGTAAGGTAATGAACCAAGGCCCGATTTGCTGGGGAGACTTTACATGCAGGCTGAGTACCCGCGCCGTCACGTCATACCTAGCCTTTAGGTACCTACCTAGGTATCCGTACCTACCGCAGGTTCCTTCACACCATAGGTACCTTCCACAGGTCCCTAGGTAGGTACCGTGGGTTCCTGAGTGGGTAGGTAGGCACCTAAAATCCTACACACCTGTATCATACACCTGCACCTTTCACGCTCTGGAAGTTTGCTCAGTACTTGCAACTTCGTTATCAGGTATGGAAAGAATCGCAAGAACCGCTTTTTCATTCATGTATACGCCACATTAATAACAAGGTCGGCGATGCAACATTTTTCACGCGATATTAACATGGCAACCTCTGCAGGCAGCTAGTTGCTTGTTCGTCTCCAGCAAAGCCTTATCCTCAGATCAGCAGCCATGCCAAACCACCGAGTATGCCGACGCCACCAACCATTTCCAGGGTGCCCTTCCACCGAAAGTCCCTGAGTTGTAGCAGGCCTAGGGGGTCATGTTCCTTCACCAGCACATCTGACCCAAAACTGTGTCTTCTCTTCCTGAGAGAATTTGGTCGTCCCCGAGTCCGTGCCAGTGCCATGGATGGACCTCTGTCATCTGAAGACAAGTCTACCTCTCTCCATGTTCCTCTCAGCCACACAGATGCCTGCTCTCGCGATCTTCGTTCTCGCATTAGCCGTTCCCTGACCAGACTGCGCTGTAAATCTGCAGCCCAGTTCGTCAGTTGGAGGCGGCAGAAACGCTCCTCGTGCTGGCTGTGGTTCGACACGCGGCTCATAGCGAGAGGGGTCGAAAAATTGGTCCTAGTGAGAAGCATTCTTCTCTCCGCTGTCGAACCTGTTTGTGCTGCGATGGCGAAAGACGCGTTGCCCGTGGCAGCGTCCCGACGACGCCAACCAAGTAGCTTCTCTGCCGCGTTGTGACGCAAGCATGCGGCCCCGTCGAAGCTAAAGATATAGCTCACTAAGCTGGAAAGGTCCGTCGGTACTAGAGGTTGAACATATTCCGGACTCATTAGGATACTAGCATCCATTACATCGTCGTCTGTGCCGGTCTTGCTAGAGATTGCGAAGATGTTTAACGTTCCTGCCGCATCCAGACCTTGTGAAGTAAACGTAAAAAGGTCAAGACCAGCATCGGCTAGCTGGCGGGAAATCCGTTCTTTGCTTTTTGCCATCTCACCCGCTGTTAGCAAATCTGCCTGCGCCAGGAGAGGCACGACGTTCGTGAGCGACTGAAGCTGGCGAATATAGTGCAGGTCGGTCGAACTGAGGCCTTTACATGTTCAATCATACGTGCCCGCAAAAGTTGGCTTACAGACTCACCTGAAGAGGAAATCATGTACAGCACGGCATCTACAAGTAGACCACCTCCTCCACTAATAGTCCTTAAGACATTGGAATCATCGAGGTCGTCGAGTCGACTTTTGTGCAAGTGTGATTCGACGTAGTGCGAAACTTGCTCAACAGTATCGGACGGCTGCGATGTCAGCATTCGTGCACAGGCTACGACACGAGCTGGGATGGCATACCCGACATGTTTCCTGGTAACCTGGCGTGTCAACAAAGCAGACGTTCCTGTCTAGAACCATGTCGCCGGCAGGATCAGAACCAGATAGGGAACTGATCGAGGTTGGTTCTCTCCACCACTTGGGATACGGCTTTGTACTGGCGAGAGTTTTAGTAATCCGAAAGGGACCCTGGGTCATTGGAGGGTCGTAGGGAAGCGTATTCGTTGGCAGCAGTCCGGTGGATGCCATGGCGATAGGCACTGTGGGATCAACATGCACAACGTGAGGACATGACTGCGTGATAGCTCTGATCAACGATGTCTTCCCGAGACCTGAGGTTTGATCACAGTCAGTAACCATTTCAGTCCCTCTCGGCGGAAGACATGGGCATGTACCTGATTTGCCCGCCACGAGCAATTTGAGCCTCCCCAAGGATTTTCCAACTTCGGTAAATGGTCGTCGGCTGGGGACACTGATTGTAGGCATTATAAACTGTTGGGCACCCTCGCCGTCGTACGAACTCTGAGCTTGACCAGAATCAGAGGCACCGAAGGCGCTCATGATGAAGCTCTCTTGGTACTCGGACAGCGACCCTGCCAACGAGTTTCGTCGCGAAGAGGAGCTGCTTATGGCGGAACATGGGCCGGAGACGCCATAAAGGATGGGTGTCATGGGTTGAGACGTCGTCGGCGGCGGAGGTGTCTGTATTCTCGTTGGCGACCTATTGCTTGTGGCTGGAGGTCGGTTTTGTATGGCTTCACGAGGTTGCAACGTGGATGTGAGGTGAGGACGGGGAGCAGGCGCAGGGGGCGCTGCACTAGAATCACGGCTCGAAGCGGTGCCGGCAGGAAGATGGTTGTGTATTGGATGTTTTCGATCGCGAGCACGAGGATGGGTGTGACAAGGCGATGGCAAGGCTGTTTCCACGGCGGTCTCATCTGCAATGATGAAGGACATTTGAGGAGTTGAAGACTGCGATGTGAAGCTATCGGCAGCTCCATCACCAGACAAAGCGTGCCCCGAGAAGGTGCTGCTGCCAAGAAGAGGGCGCATTTTGAAGCCGGCTTATCATGAGTCCAAATTGATAAAGCAGCTGCTGTGTAGTTGGAAGAGATGGGGTGTTCGGGGAATCAGCTGGGCGAACGGGCGATATTCAGACACAACCTAGAAGGTTGTCGGGAAGGTAGGATGTTGGCGCAGTATGGTCGTTGGCGGATGGAATGGTAGATAACGTTCAAGTCGCAAGCTGATAAGAGATTCGGTGGGCCTCCTAAGGGGCGCATGACCACATGCGTACTCCCCAGGTAGGTACAGTGTAGTGGGGTGCTGGGGTGGAACACTGCTGACATAAGCCCACCTAAGAACCTAAGGTAGCTAGGTATCTTACAGTGTACGGAGTAGCCCCTACCGTGAGGTAGCGGCAGGTCACTAGGTAGACATGCAAAGCATCTGTGGGACCCGACAGCACCGTGTGAGTAAGGCATTCACGTTTGTCTTTTAAGTCACGTAGTAGAGTTCCATTTCCTCAGGTATCCGTACCTTACCTTGCCTTAGGTTCGAGCAGACTGCCTCCATAGGTGAGCTGATCGATCATCCAGGCTTTACCCGACGCGCTGCGGCTGCTCGCTTCATTTTACCCCTCCATAGGTATCTACTTAGGTAGATTAGAGGCTGTATTCTGTAGTCTCGGCAGGTCCCCTAATCGTCACTCGTCTCTCCCTAGGGCCTGACTCACCAGGCGGACACGAAGCCCCGCATCGACAGCCGCCGTATGCAGCAGCTACCTACCTGCCTTACCGTCTCGTCCCATCTCAGTGCCTACTTGACGACAGCCGCTTTCGCATCCATCACAACCACACATTCACGCACTTCTTGCCTCCCTATACAGCCGTACAGACACAGCCTCGTGAGGCTTCACTTCGCAAGGAGAATACGGAACAAACCGCGACTGTCAAGTGCACTCGACTTTTCGGCGTACCAACCCGAGACGCTTATCGTTTGGCTGGTGCCGTCCAGAACCACTCGTTTTCTTCTTTTCGCCTGCGCGAGCAGTTCCTTTCGAAGATACCCGACCACAGATCAGCTCGCCCATTTCGTACGAACGCTTTCGATCATCATCAGACATGGACGGAAAGAGACATCCGAGCTCCTTCCAGCAGTTGGAGAAGCTAGGCGAAGGAACTTATGCCACAGTACGTCCTTCTAGCACTACAAAATTGTCTCCTCCGCTGACAATTGTCATAGGTTTTCAAAGGTCGCAATCGCCAAACGGGAGAGCTCGTTGCTCTCAAGGAGATCCACCTCGACTCGGAGGAAGGTACACCTTCAACAGCAATCCGAGAAATCTCCCTCATGAAGGAGCTCAAGCACGAGAACATTGTCGCACTCCACGACGTCATCCATACAGAGAACAAGCTAATGCTGGTGTTTGAATACATGGACGGCGACCTCAAGAAGTACATGGATACACACGGCGATAGAGGGGCCCTGAAGCCTCATCAAATCAAGTCATTCATGTACCAGCTCTTAAGGGGCATCGATTTCTGCCACCAGAATAGGGTTCTGCACCGAGATCTCAAGCCACAGAATCTCCTCATCAACGGCAAAGGGCAGCTGAAACTTGGCGACTTTGGCTTGGCTCGCGCATTTGGCATCCCTGTCAATACCTTCTCTAACGAGGTGGTGACGCTGTGGTACCGAGCACCAGATGTGCTTCTAGGTAGCAGGACATACAACACCAGCATCGACATATGGTCTGCTGGCTGCATCATGGCAGAGATGTACACTGGAAGGCCCTTGTTTCCCGGAACAACAAATGAGGATCAAATCATCCGCATTTTCCGCATAATGGGAACACCGACTGAGCGCACGTGGACCGGCATTACACAGTTCCCTGAGTATAAGCCGACATTCCAGATGTATGCCACTCAGGATCTACGCCAAATTCTGCCACAAATTGACCCAACTGGTATCGACTTGCTTCAGAGAATGCTCCAACTGCGCCCCGAACTTCGCATCAGCGCGCATGAGGCGCTCAAACACCCCTGGTTCAACGACATTGTGATGCAGCAACACCAGCAACAAGCCTTGCAGGCGCAAGCCAGAGCTTATCCGGGCCAGGCTTCGTACGACGCGTACTGATTGCGATGGCTGAAGTTGACTCGTTGGGTACGGGTTTTCAAGGCGTACGGTCTTTCATTCCAAGGGAGATTTTCTGACACTTCATTTTGGCATTTCTGGCATAGTCGGATCCAGCGGGAGGCATCTCGGGGCCTTGGGTCTTCATTTTCCATTGACTGTTGCAAGACTGTTGTGAAGCAGGTCACAAAGTCGGAGGGCACATAAAATTGTCGTAACAAGCGCATTCAAGCGATACAGGTCGACCAGTGGACTCCTTTATTCTATAGCTTGTTCTTACGTTTATTTTCAATAAGAACCCACGGGGCTGAACTATGCATGCCGCCAATCCCTTGATATTCATGTTTTCTAGGAAGCGCAACCTCCTATTCCTTACGGACCAAACTGTCATCGACGGGGCTTTGGAAATTCTTTGTCTTGGGCTCTCTCTCCCAGGTTTTTGCGAGCGCGTACGAATGGTCATCATCCGAGTAGCCCGCCTTGAGCCTCAGGTTCTGAACCATGGCCCTGACAGTTTTGGCGACCTCCATGCGTAGTTGAATAGCTTCAGGGTGATCTTTGAGTACTTCAGGTACCTCGCCAGCGTTCAATGACCTGCCTAAAACCTCCTCTTGCTTTCGTACCATACGCTTCCATTTTGAGCGTGATTCCCTGAAAACTTCATCGGCGTCGATGGCGCTGCCGTAAATGACTCGGATCTTAGCACCGATGCGCGGTAAAAACCGTGGCCATTCTCTGTCCTCTGGCATGATGTTTTTGAATCCATCGATGAAGATGGGTACCAGCTGGGGGGCAGGATCGGACTCGAGGATCAACCGCGACACTCCCCATTTGAAGTATCTCAGGGCATTCTGAGGATGCTGATGTACACATCCCTCCGGAAAGACATGGATCCACGCGTTATGATTAACGCCGTAAAATGCGGGCGACTTGAAGTTCTCGTTGGCACCAGCCTTGAAGGTGGCGCCACGAGTGTACACAGAGCCCGGTCCGGAGAGTATGCGGATAGCCTGGGTCATGGTCGGCTGAAATAGCCCTCCGTGGGGAGAATGCAGCATTCGGTAAGTTGGTAGAACTTGACCAAGAGTAAAGAAGGTCGTAAAGAAACTGGAAAATGAGTGAGTTCTATGTTACCAAGACTCGTGGTCGAGAGGGGTTATTATAGACCTATTCTTGAAGCAGATGTCGTGAGCTCCCAGGCTCCAACGGCTGTTTTCGGGGATCATGTTGTACCTGAGTGGCAAGACTCCCCATATCAGGGGGTCATCCAGACTGCGGTTTCGAGATGCATCAGCTTGACGCATTCGCTACGAAAACCACACAAGTCAAACCCACACGCTGATATGATTAGAGACTGCGTGTGGGAACCCATTATCAGCGAATCGCGTTCTTCATCAAGAAGGGGGTTGCGGACGAGTGTGGTTGATAGAAAAGCATAAATACCGGTGATCAGACCACGATCGGCATGGCCAGCACGACGCTTGTCCAAGAGGCCCAGAAACTCCGCTTGACCCTCCGTCTGGATATCGTTGAGGGCGTACAAAAAGACTCGAGAAATTCCTCCCGTCAGGGTCATGACAGCTGCTGATGCCATGCGCCATGGCAAGCTGGGCCGATCTGGCACGGCCTCGGTGGCCGCCATATCTGTTGCGCAGACAACGATCTGCCGGATGACGCCGCTTCTTAAATTGATGGAATAGAGCGCCGTAGGAGAAAATTGAAAATTTTAGGGGTACGAAGTCCTTATGCCTGCACTGTTCACCTTGCACCTTTCAGAAATGTTTGCAGAAGAGGCAACACGCGTGGCGTACCGGGTGACCAATGTCTAAAGCGTAATGCACCAAATCCCCCACCACGGACTAAACTGGGACACTGCGACCGGGAGCGGCCTGAATCTCATTCAGTCTCGTCGCAGCGAGGCGAAGCAACTAAGGGCTAATGATACCCGAACGATCCTTGATTAAAGAGAGCGAGAGAATGACAGGCCGAATGGGCGTGAAAAACCTGGGGCTCAACAAAACGGTGGATCGCTCTGATGCAATCGCCCCGTTATTAGAAAGATTAAGCCTCATCAATGCATTATGATTTTATCCCGTCGTTCCGTCGAGACCTACCCCTGTCTGCTTTGTATGCCCACTGTCGCGACACGGCTTCTTACCTTACTATCCTACGGATACCGCGCCAGGAACTTCTTGAGTGGCCACTAGGTAGCCAGGCACCTGGTTGAGCTTCTCGTCCCTTCAGCTTTAAGTTCTCGGAGCTTACTTCCACCTTTTGCCACATCACTTGTGTATACCTCAAGTTACCCCAGGAAAAATTACAACACTGGAATTCCCGTCATCTCGAAAACCAAACATTTCGGGGGAAAGGCATCAAGAAACGGAGTTCGACGGTAAACATGGCTCACAGTAGGCGCGACACCATGACCAAAATATAATCCCTGCCCGATACTGATGTTTGCCAGGCAAGAGAAATACTTCGCGCAGTGTTTTCACCTCGCACGAACGTGACCTCGCCAAAGCCGCATGGACCTCTACGTCTGCCCGACTTAACAGAGACTCGTTCCTTCCCTTCGGCTCTTGTTACCTCTGCCTCGAGATCGCCAGGGACCCGGTTTCTTGCAGCCATGGCGATGTCTTTTGCAGAGAGTGCGCTGTTGCGAACCTTTTAGCCCAAAAGAAGGAGATCAAACGCCTAGAGCGTGCGCGAGAGAAGACCGAGCAGGAGATTCACGAGGCTCTTGCTCGTAAAGATGCAGAAGCTCAGGAACGTTCCATCAAGGAGTTTGAGATGCTACAAGCAGGTTTGAACCCTGCGTTATCTTCAAGAACCGCGGTGCCATCGTCTTCATCTTCGACACGTGAAAACGAGGCCGATTCTGGGTCTATCACGGCAAAGGTTGGCTCGAAAAGGAAGTTTGTCTTGGATCAGGAAGAGCTGGAGAGAATAGCAGAGGATGATCGCACCAAAGCCCAGAAGTCAATTGAGCACGAAAAGGTCCAAATCTTGCCACAGACCATAGTTTTCTTGTGCTGTTTTTTTTTTAACATTCTCTTAGGCCTCTAAGGAGTCTCTGCCGTCTTTCTGGACCCCTTCCCAAACTCCCGATGCCGAAGCAGCCCGAAAAGCAGCAATCGTCATAAAAAAAGCCAAAATCAATCCCGTCTGCCCCGCATCGCCAGATGACTCTCAACATCCCTACTCTCTCAAGAGCCTCATACAGCTGAACTTCAAAGAAGAAGCCGACACAGGTGCGGATGGAACGAAACGTATCTGCCCCTCCTGTCTCAAGACTCTTGGCAACGCTTCGCGACCACAGCTTGCGGAGAGCTGTGGCCATGTGATATGTCGAGGCTGTGCGACCAAATTCATGGCCCCGGTCAAAGGCAACAATTCTGCGGAGCAGGAGCATGCCTGCTATGTCTGTGACGCAAGACTCGCGTCCAACGGCTCAAAGAGCAAGCCAAGGCAATCAAAGCAAGAATTTCCTGGGCTCATTGAACTCAGGTCTGAGGGAACCGGCTTCTCTGCGCGCGGGGCGAACGTGGTTGAGAAGAAGGCTGTCGCCGCCTTTCAATGCTAGAGAGTAATGACAGCATGCAGACTTGAAGCTGATGACAGTATCGACTTGATGCGAGCAGGGCACGATGTATCATAAGAAGCCAACTGTATCAGATCAAGACCAACCCCGATTCTATTGTCATGTGTGGCTATAGCCTCGGCGATGGCCCTGGACGGGGGCAGAGGGTGTGCTGTGGCCGCTCAAAGCAGCCTGAGGACCATCTGCCGAAGACGCTGCATTTGTGACCTCGCAGCAGGCGACTTACTTCGCAAGAAGATCACTATGAAAATGCCGAAACGGAGGACCAGCTTGTGAATGATGCCCTTGGATACC
This sequence comes from Colletotrichum sp. SAR11_59, assembly GCA_025328345.1. Classification (NCBI taxonomy): domain Eukaryota; kingdom Fungi; phylum Ascomycota; class Sordariomycetes; order Glomerellales; family Glomerellaceae; genus Colletotrichum; species Colletotrichum sp. SAR11_59. The sequence continues at coordinate 13,913 of JAKMXC010000227.1, forward strand.
ATGGTTAGCCCATGGCTAAAAAAGCTCTTCAGCACTTCGCCCTGGAGACCCGCATACAATGCGGTAATGCCCTCAGCTCTAGCGATAGAAATGACGAGAGCGAGAACGCTGTATTCGGCCATTCTCTCAAGCTTGCTTCGCCTATTTTCATTCGATCCGAAGGAAGCGGGTCTTTGCGGGTCTTTCTCGAAAGTGCTCCCCGCGGTATCAGTGCTTCTCCGGGGCGAAGGACTCCCGGAGCCTCGTATTTGTAACCTGGTCTTGGCGGTCTGTAGTGGGTAGCTGATCGTGGTAGCAATGGCTTTGCTAGCGGCAGCGAAGAGAAACGTCGTCTGGGTGTTATATGAAGCCTCGTCGGAATCGGGCTGAAGGGTCTTGGCCAACTTGTCGTTCAGGAAAAAAGTTATGCTTGGATTGATGGTCAGGAGAAGTGACGCTGAATACCCTGCCCAGAGCCCTCGAATACCATTCTCGGCGCGAATCGCTGCCATGATTCTCCATATAGATAAAGTGTGCTCGTCGTCTTGATCTTCCATCATGGCCGAAGTCTGTTTTCTCGTAACGACGTTGGCAATGGGTGTTGTACAGGCTCTCGCGCAGGCGCCCGCCAGCGCACCGACAAGTAGCTGCTCGATAGCCGGCAGCTTGCTTCCGCGGGCGCGACGGCGCGTGTCTTTGAAGTATGCGTAAAAGAGGAAGAACAAGAAGGAGTCGGTGACCGACTTGAAGATATCCTGTGCAAGCCCCGTGTAAAGCGCCGAGACGCCTTCCTGCGTCACAACAGTCTTGAGCGCATCGAGGACACCGCGGTACTGCTCCTTCTTGGATATGGAGTCTTCTCGCCTCAGCTGGCGCTGCACTTTAAGGCGCGTCGTAACGAGATCGAGAGGGTATACGGCCGCTGTGGAGAAGGCTGTTCCTGTAGCACCGGCGAGGGCATGGCCGAGGGCCTCGAGAACGCCTGCGGGCATGGTGGTGGGTGGGACAGCAGAAGGCGGGATCCGCAAGTTGACGAGTAACTCAGCATGTGAGAAGATGAGTCTATCTTGACGCCGTGGATCAGAGTGTAGCCTCGGTGAACCCTGCACAAGCGATCGCGCGTTCGTGGTTCAGCTTGTTGCAAAAGATGCTATGCTGCCTCGTGCTTCTGAAACATTTCCTAAAGAGAAGCCAAGATTGTTTTCGTATCTATCCTCAAATAATCGAGTTCAAGTTGGAAGAGGAGCATGCATTGCCGAGGTCTCATCGCGCTGAAGTGGCTGGTCGACGACCCATTAGCGCAAATCCGGGGTAGCTTAACGACGTCATTAGCGCGATCGCTGTTGACGGCACTCACATGTGTGTAACCCTGTGGTTGGAAAGAGGCCCACTTTGCCATGTGATCGATCACTTATAGGTGTTTTCTCACACCTTTGCTACAAAAGCGTAAAGTCTTCGTGTAAAACAAACTGCAATTCAGTGAGATTCAGTGAGGGCAAGTGGTTTAAAGACGAACTTGTAGGCGATGAGCAAATCCAGCGTCTGTCACAACACACATAAGAATCCATGTTCCTCGGGTCACCACGAGAAAAATTTTCAAGGCACTCTTTGGCTGAGTTCTTCGAGGCGGACCAGGTCATGCGTGCCCATCTCTAACGCAGCTCCGATACTCAGTATCCACGCTCAATGCCTGATGTAAAGCTCAAGCCAGACATCCAACGACCAAAACGCCACTGCCAAACAGCCCAAAGTTCCAGTCCTAGAGAATTGATATACCGCAAAACCCGGACGCCTCCCTTCCCTTTCATGAAATGCATGACTTCCTGAGCCAGTCCCCAACGAAGCCAGTAACGCATCCGCAAGATGCCGAATGATCTGACATAGTCACCTCAAACCGGGGCGCCCGTTTATCTGGTTTCAAGCCCTGCCTGTTACCGACTGCCTACGCTGTGGCTGCCCCTGCATGCTGAAACTTGACGATCTTCGAGAAGCGCCAAAATTGGCGACAGAAGTATCCGGCTCTCCTGGTGCGTCTTCTCCATCAACTAACCCTGAGTGGCCATCAGGCAGTTTTTGGGCACCTAAACCTACAACCTTGAAAATATTGGTTCGGCCACCGTTTGTGGCCATTTGTAGCTGCTCGTGAAGACGTGCGAGCTGGTATTGTCTCTTAATTGGGTTTAACACTGGTTGTGGCACCACGGGCTGCGGGTTCCAGTGCGCCAGCGCGCTCATGACGGCGGCTGTTTCCTCGTCGGAGTCCACAGGTCCCGCATTGGCTTCGTCCTCGTCCTCGAGCGGCGCGTTGGCATCGAGCGCAGCCTCTACAGATTAGATAAAAAGTAAGCAAATCGTCAGTTACATGTAGGGCCCGTTGGGTAGACTTACTCTGTTGCTTTGCCTGGTTCTTCTTCTGATATGCAGCAAGTAGCATGTCGTATGGTAAAGATCGTCCCGCCACTGCACGTTTCGCGCCCATGCTATGGCTCTTGCAGGTCAGTGATCTCGCGCATGGCTGACCATTTGGCAGCAGAACACCACACTGCCGCTCAACATCAACAGGTCCTTTGAAAGGTAAGTATGCCTGCCTCCATGTGGCTGATATGTGGGCAATTCATACCTTTCGGCTTGGGGGCTTTGGGTTTCGGTTCCTCTTTTTTCTTTTTCTGTTTTGGCCCCTTATCCGCATCGCCATCCGCTTTGCGCTTTTTCCCTTTGCCCGCCTCTCCATCTGTCTTTTTGCCTGCGGCCTTTTTGGCGGTCTTATTCCCGGTTGCCTTTTTTTCAGCGCCGTCGTCATCACCGTCGCTGTCGTCTTCACCCTTGCCGTCACCATCCTCGTCAGCCTTTCTGGCTTCCTCCTCTCTCGCGGCCTCTTTGGCTCGCTCGCGAGCTTCTCTCGCCTCCTTCTTCCTCTGAGCCTTCTCTTTCTTCAGCCTTAGACACTGCGCAATGTGTGCCTTTGCGGCTGTCTTGAGAATGCTCTTCTTGCAATGTTTGCATTGTTGCAGATCAGGGCTGTCCTCGAGGGGTCGACCGGTCGCAAACGCTTCACGCGCGTTGTCGTCAAGGGGGTTGACTACCGGGCCTGGCGAGGCTACGGATATTGATGCTGACTCGGAGTTCTTGGACTTTTTGTCATCTAGGAGTCATCTGCATGAGCTTGGTTGCCTGACAGGTTTTATGGCGGCGATGAATTCATCTTACCGTCGATGACGCTCCCTTCCCTCCAATTTCCGGGTTTGCTGTACTTCGGCGCGGGCTTCTTCAGCTTGATAGGTCCGTTGGATTGGTTCTTGGTGTCCTTTTTGGAGGCAACCTTGATCGTTTGCTCATCATCTGGATACGAGGCTTGGATTAGTACGTCTTCGCACTACGGGCGTAACACATAAGGCTCTTTACTCTTTTTCGATTCGGATACAGTCGCCATGATCACTGCTTTTCTGATGCAAGAGAGAGGCTAGGTTAGTGTGCTATGGGCGATGGAGTAGCTTTTGCCGATGGAGGTGGCGATGCGATGCGATGCGATGCGATGGGCTGGGTTGGGCGGCCTCGATGACGCGCGAGGGTATTTTCGGAGTCCGGCGATGATAAACTCGGCCAGAAGCGTTACTTCATGGCAGCCGGTATGCGCCAGAACACCGAGGTTTCATTGGATGCGCCGGGGTCGTTCGCTGAGAAATGATGTTGGATTGCGCAGAGCTGCGGATGATGGTAGTAGTCGACTGTCGTTGATTGATGCCTTGGCTGACCCTGGTGGACGGTAGGCAGGGTCACGCGTTGCGGCTGCAGGTCTCCGCAGTGGAAGCTCCCATAGGTTGTTGGACTCTGGTATCCGTGCCAATATCATCGAGCAATTGCCGTTCGCACTGTCTCGATATCAAAAGTCACGCCGCCTAGTTGCTCGGCCCGTCGGGAGCGAGACAACCCAACAGCACTCAAGATTTCGAATGGTCTTTCACCAGGAAACAGCAAATTTCCCGTACCATTCGTGTCTTAATTCATTCGAATTCGATTCATATAACCAATGTATCGTATCCGGGTTCTGCCAGTTAAAAGTAAAAAGCCCTTTCTCGAATGCTCCAACACATCCAAATGTCTGATGCTCCCAAAATGATGGTATCACCTAGCCTCAAGTCCGGATCCCAATGCAGCAAAGATATTCCTTTCAGCCCTCGCAATTTCGCAGATCAAAAAAAAAAATACCCTGTACGCCAATCGTGAAACCGTCTTTGTACTCATCACCAGTCGTCTGCGAGAATGCCTGCTGCCCCGGTCCTGTGCACCGTGTCTTCGTGGGCTCGCATGGCCTCCATCATCGATCGTGCATGTAGCATGCCCATATCACTCCATATTGTCTGAATAACAGCCAGCGACCATTCCCAATATTCTTTTGTAACCCCAGGAGCGCAGCCTGCCACTTTCAGGTGAAACAGTAAAGCCGGCAGTCCAGCTGATCCAGCCCCCCCTCCTCCCGGACTCTCCACGGTTACCTGCGCCGTCTCGTCTAAAACAGGGTGTCGCCAATGTGTTGGAGCGCTCACTAAGGTGTCCTTTGCAAGCTTTCGTATGAGCTTGAGGAGTTTGTCGCGCGCAGCTGCTGACAGCAAGGACAAACTTGATACAGGATTCTGATTTGCCAAGTCAAGTAGGGTCTGGTTGACCAGTATTCGGGCCCATCGGTAGTAGTTCCATATGCGAGCAGTCCAGACATCATGGTACTTGTGGTATTCACCCTGGAAGACTGCCTTCGGTGGCAAATGGGTCGCGTGGACGACACGATATTCCCATTCCCCCTTTAGCCCCGCCTCCCAGGCCGAAAGGTCAGCGTCCAATTCCAGGAGTTGCTGGATGGCATTGGCTGTCTTGGGTTTGCCGTCGCTAACAACGTGGTTGTTGATGAAAGAAGATATTTCTACAAAGCGGGCGATCAGGACTGCTAGATCGGTCGAAGGAAGATCAAAAGGCATCTGAAGTTGCGATCCGTAAGAAACCCAGTCGTAGAAGTCCGGTGGCATCGGCATCCCCGCTACGTGAAGAGGAATAAACTACGAAATTAGCATACCTCGAGCGTAGAGTGTGGCGTGAATGAATTACCATCGAGTAACACAACTGCAGTAGGGCTCTAAATCCACCAAAGGGAACGCTAGGCATCGGGCACCAACTCCTCATCAATGCAGCACCACCCATGACATGGGCATGAACAGTGCCTGTCGAATGGTGGGTTCCTTTGACGACCTTTTGAACCGTCAGTATTTGCGATTCCTCAAGCATTGTCTCGAGGACGCTCTTCAGAACGCCAGCAACCTACCTCGAACATCGCTAATGCCACGACGACCCTCATAGTCACGTCAATACTTGGGGTGTGCGGCGGACGTATCAGCTTTCCTGTCTGACGTAGCGCAGACCCATACTTCTCCCGTGCCATCGACATCATTTCAATGTTTCCCGTCAGATTGTGCAGCCCGGCAAGCCCCACGGCGCACATAACATCTTGCAATGCTGGGTGCCATACCCAAGGTTCTGAGGCAAGATCTGAGGCTGATTTGACTTCATCTGGATGTCCTACGAGGTATCGATTGACGTAAAATTGCAGGCCTTGTTCCTCCAGGGTAGGACCAACGCGAATAGTCAAAGGACTCGTCTCCCGGACTGGTTCTTGTTTGACAATCGGTAACACCATCGGAGACACCGAGCCCGGGGAGTGGTGGCTCGAAGATGGGGAGACGGAGGCGGAGACTGGTGAGGCTGAAGCCTTTCCTGACCGTGATGCATTTCCGCCGCTAGTCGGTGTGCTCTTTCGGCTGTAAGCTGGAGACGACGATGGCGGAGTCGGAGCAGTCGACGTGGACAATATGGTAGATCCGTTCTCGTTTTCGGAGCCCTCGGGGACGCCCCACTGTGCGTGAGCTTTCTTGATCACCTTTTTTGACTCGTCTCTAAACATGAGAGACAGCTGATCTCGGTAGCCAGGGCATTTCTTGCCCACACGAATACATTGTGAGCATTCCGGCTTCACTTTATCGCACTGAAAGGGGTTCTTGTCAGTCACGATACAGCTTGCACCTGCCTGTATGAAGCGCTCATCTTTTCTCAACGTCTAAAAGAGGGGGGCGGCAGTCGGCTTGGAGATGGCGAACGTGCCAAGGGTGGGACGGGGCGACGCGACTGACCTTGATACGGCGAGTCCGACAGTTTTGGCAACCTTGAGAGGCCTTGCCGCAGTATACCATTCTTGCGGCGGAGAGGCTTTGCAGGCCACGGACGTCAATATCAGTTCCTAGAGAGTCTGGTGCTGATGGCGGCGTTGATGGTGATTCGGTACGAACTGGAGCGGGCTAGGACGACTGGCCCATCACGAGCGGGGAGAAAGGCAGCAATATGCCACCCTGATGTCGAGCAATAGACCCCGCGACGATGGCAATGTGGGCGGGAACGAGAGACGGTGGCAACGAGGCCGGCGGATGAGTGTCTCGATCGAGTCCAGCGGTCGAGTTGCGTGTGGCGAGGTCGAGGTGAGAAGTGACGAGAGGTGGGAGAATAAGAATGATTCATTCGCAGCAGTTCCCTATTAGGAGACAGAAAATGACACACAAGGCAAGGTCAAGAAAAAGTTTAGTCGGCTAAAGACAGGGCAAGGCAAGGCAAGGTGAGGTATGGTACGGTTCGGTACGAACAGTGTTGTAATTAGCTGTTGGGTGATGGTGCGGAGAGGATTGTCAGCCAAGTCCAGGTTTAGGAGCTGTCCCAGAATTCCAAGCCGCACTGCACTCTGCGGGGGGCTCCAATCCCAAGTCCCAAGTCCTAAAAAGCAAAGGGACGGGCGCACGAGAGGGAACCAGCAGGATGAGCATGAAGAGGGGGGGTGGGCGCGGGCGTGGAGGCTCCCGTCGCGGATCCAAATGACACTAGGACCGGGGAGGGGAGGGGGAACAAAGCAGCTGAGTCGTCGAGGGCTGCAAGACACGGGCGGGAGATGTCTAGACTCGACGGAAAGGAAAGACTCTGGGGTTTGGATATGTTGTCTCTGAGGGAAAGGCAGGATGGCAGGGCTATGCAAGACAGAAGCGGCACAGGTTGGCTACCTGAGGTAGTTCTTGGTGTGAAGGAATGCAGCTCCCGAGGAGGGATGTGCCCCCGACCAGTTGAAGTTGGCGATGCAGACGTCAGAGAATTGCCCAAGAGCCGTTGATACTCGAGGCACCCGACGGTGAAGGTACAACTCGCCTACTAGGGGGGGGCGCGACTGTTAGGTAGATAGCGGCATGAGGTCGTAGGTAGGTCCAGTGTCAGTGTGTGTGTGTGTGGCTGCAGCTCGGACTTGGGGAAAGCTCCGGCATTGAGTTGAGCAAGGGCACAGGGCGTCCCAAGGCACGTACAATCTACCTACCTAGGAGGTAAGGTACCTCACCTCCCAGCGGGATCCGTCAATGAATCCCGCCTCGGGCAAGGAGGGCAGGCACGCTTAGGTAAGGTTCAGTTCACCGAGCCCTACCTACCAGAGAGTTTCATCTCAGAGATGGTTGACGTATTTACATCAACATGTACAGAAACTCTGGCCCACCCCAGTCGCTGCAGTCGTATCTGTGACGGCGTACTTTACTGCGTATCTCTTCAATTCGGACTCGAAGACTGACAGGGCACGCGTGGAAGACATCAAGCATACCGCCGTACACACGCACTTCAGGAGCACCTTCCGCCTCTCTCTCATTGGGTATCTCCATCTCCGCGCAGCCCTCGGACCCGGGCTCCTAGTCCGCCATGAAGACACATGCTTGCGTGCCAAACATGCTCAAAGTGGGCACGATCCAACCTTGAACCGTCCATATCCCAGTCCTTACTTGGTCCCCTCTATCCACAGAGCCCGGAGCGTGAGTACCAACCAAGCACCAAAGCCCGCTGCACTGGTGTAATGAGTACCCGTGGACGTATACCTACATAGAGTCATAGACAAACAGGACAGACAGTAGACACCGACACATGTCCACAGCGCCTTTGCCTGCGGGCCTCGGCCCCAGGTAACTGTGTTATATAAGCTACGTGGTTTAAAGAAGAGACTTTTTAAGACTAATTAACAAAGTATTTATAGTAGCTACACTACTATAAATCCTCCTACGTTTAATACTACTATATTTTAACTAATAAAACTATTTATTATATTAAAGTTCCTAAAATATTTAATTATACTATATTTAATACTTAATATAAAGTATTATTATTAATAATAATTAGTATAACTTTAAAGTTATACTAAATTTAATAAATTACTATTCTATATTATATAATATTAAAAAGAACTATATAAATACTTAAGAAATATATTTAAATATTTTAATAGTTATTTAAGTTATTTACTAGTAAAAAATTAATACTTCTTTTAAAGTTAAAGTAGTAGTTAAAGAAATTTAACTAGAAACTAATATAATAGTAGAGATCTAAAGTATAATAAAAATTATTAATAATATTATTATATATATTAGTAGTATTATACTAATTAAAACTAAAAGTTATTAATATTTTAGCTATACTAAGAGTAGTATATATAATAGGGATAAAGTTATAGTATTATAATCCTTACTTAGCTTAGTTAGTTATAGCTATATTAATCTTTTCTTTTAAAGTTCTTTATAACCTTAGGAGAGAAGGCTAAATATAGGTAGAATATCTATTAATACCTTGAAGCTTATTAGTCAAAAAAAAAATCTCTTTCTAGAACACTAGAAAAAAACTGGGTAACAAAACTAAAACCAAAGTCCACAGCGCCTTTTTCCATTCACAAGGGCTAAGCACGCGGCGTCGCAAGCAGGCAATGCCCTGCAAGAACACGGCAAGTTCCTAGCGCCATGCCTGACGCGTACCCAATCACGTCCACGACGATCTGCTGCATTACAAATGAAACTGTGGCGGATGGCAGCTCAGAGTGGCTGGGCATGTCGCGCTTTTCGTAAGAAAACTCTCCCTGAAGACTGTCGAGTAAAGACGAGACGTCGGCCTTGATTCCCATCCTGCCGCATCTATGAGTCCACGATCCCACCTAGGACACGTAACTAATCCCCGACTGCTGCCCGGGCAGCCTCCTCAACGTGCACCGGCCACACAACCTAGGTACGGCAAGGTGGTAGGCACCGCGACATCGCATCGCATCGCATCGCATCGCACCGCACCGCACCGTGGCCAGAGTGGAGGTGGTCCTGCTACGGCACGGATACTTACTGCGCACGAATAGTGCGTGTTGAGTTAAGAGTTCAGGAGACTGATGAGAGGTGTGTCGATCGGGCTGCCTGCAGAGTGCATCATGCAGATGCAAGCATGCACTCACAATACGGACAAGGCACAGGAAGTACATACATCCATACACACTGTACCGTCCTGCCAGTGGTGTGGTGGCATGTCCAAACACGCAGGACCTTGGAAATTGCCAGAACGTGAAATGTCACAGTACACTATGCTCTTCTCCCCTGTTCTGAGTCCTGACTGCATCGTTGGATGGCATCGCTGGGTCTGTGGGCCTCGATACTGGGGAGAGGGGCTCTTGTTCCAGGCACCGGGACACTGTCCGTTGCTCCGAAGCAAACGAAACGAACCACCCTGCCATCCCGATCCTAGCCAACGGTTATCGTACCCTGCCTGCCTCATTAATATGTACGCAGTACATAGTCCGTCCACACTCCACAGGCCCGTACTATGCAGTATGTGTTGCCAAGTGGGTTAATTAGCTGCCTATGTCTTGTCATGACTGCCGACCTTTACAACTTTGACTGACTCTGGCTCAACCCACCCTCATCAACCGAAAGGCACGGGAACAACATGGGCAATGGAGTTTCCCCCTTCCGTTGCAATCCCGCTCAGTACTGACCTGCGACGTTGCCTCTATCAATTGCCCGAACCCCCATCGACCACCAGGCCTCCGGTGCAACTCAGACTCTCGATTTCGTCCCATCTGCATAGCCAGCTAGCTATTGTAGCACTTATATCCGATGTCCGGAGCCGACGTGGCGAGCAGCCGCCGCCCAGAGGTGACAGCTCAACAAACCCTATTCCCCCCTCCCAGGCCCAAAGAAGCGGAGGTGGAGGAGCAGATCGACGCCGAGGCTGCCCAATAGGAAGTTACTCGGCACGAGACACTGCCGTAAGGGGGGCAACGCGAGATTTGAAGGGGTCAGTCTGTCCATACGGTACGCCCTCGTTCTCTTTTGCAATCTGCACTTGACGAACATCTCCATTGCACCACTTCCGGCGAACAAGTTTCTTTCGAAAATCCTCCTTCCCCGGTAACATCAAGGCTTCGTCCGATCCTCCCAGAACTAGTACATTTGGCAGCAATTGAGGGCGTACACAGGACATCAATGATCGAAAAGCTTTTCTATTTGACGTTTCCCGAGTGTTTCTCCGGGCCAAGCAAAGAACACCCCCGGCGAACCTATGCACCAGCATCCCCAAGGAGACCGCGGTACCACCTTCCCCTGCAGCCATGTCCTCCGAGCTGCCATCGACATGTGAGGAACGGAGTTTCGGCTCAATCTGCATCCAGATGCCTGAGTCTCTCCGACTAATGCCCAGGAATCGAGCACACTCACTTCGACGTCGTTCCACAAACAGGACCTGCGAGCGGTAATGTCCGACGACTCTTACATGGAGAAGAAGTTGCTGTCAATCGTGAATGAGTTACCTCTGGCACAACCTGCGATTCAGCAGGCCCATACTACGACGTTGTGCCACTTTGAATAGCTTGCGACGAATGTATATCACACAGCTGCAGCGATGCGCGTACGTAGGCTGTCCGCGGCGTCTATCCGTACACAAACCCTAGCTCGGCCCACACGCGGTATATTTCATCCTTGATCGCATCGTGACCCAAGCTTCTCCTTTTTCTCGTCAGTCTTTAGTATCGGAAGCCAGAGACAGCATGTGCCATCAAGAAAGATCACTCACGGATAGAAAGTCTTGCCGTAATATGTAGGAACATACCACATGGAGTTTTGCGATATGATATCGTCGCGGGCAAATCGTACACTCCGTTGCGTTAACAGCATCCGCCCCCCCTTTTTACTGAAATTACGTACGTATAATCCCTATATATATATAAAAATTTAGCTAATACTATATAGATATTTATAATATAGTAGTTAACTTATTCTAATAACTTTAATTAATCTATTTTTATTAAATCTTATTATCTAAAGGTATTATAATACCTCTTAAATACTACTATATAGTTTAATAAGTAAATAATAACTCTTCTAAGTATTATTTATTATTTTTTACTAATAGTATATAGAAATTATAATATATATAATAACTAGTATAAGATATTATTAGAGATTCTCTTTAATACTCTACTTTACTATTAATTAAGATTATTATATTTACTAAGAAGGTTTACTAAGTTACTACTATTAAAGAAACTACTAAAGAAACTACTACTAAAGTTATTATTATTAAAGCTAAACTTAAAACTAATAATTTAATAGTAGCTAAGTTTATATTATAAAAAAAGTATATATTTATAACCCTTCTATTATTATAAAGAACTTTAAAAGTATTTTCTTACTAAAAAGTAATAATAATATAAAAGAAGTAAAAAAAAGATCTATTATATATAATTTAGCTCTAAAGTATTTTACTTTTATTAATATTATTATTTTAACTAAACTTAACTTTAGTTAACTTAATTTCTTATTAAACTACTTAATTTATATATAATATACTTATAGTTTCTTACTATAGTACTAATAATGAAGTTATATTATTTTATAATATATTTAAAGAAGAGGATAATATAAGTAATAAAGAACTAACTCTACTATAAATCTAAGTTATTTATAATTTAGTATTTAAAAGTAATAGTTTACTTATTCTTAATTTAACTATTAAAAGTATTATATATAATAGATTTAACTTTACTTCTATATTAGATATAAATAGTAAAGACTAAGAGGTAAATAGTAGTATTTAATTTAAAATAGAAGTAGTTTATTTATATATTCTAAAGAAAGCTAATATTACTATTATTCTTATTTAGAAGAAGTTTACTAATATATCTAAATTAATATTAATTTTTACTTAGATTTATCTATTTATTAGAGGGGTTACTTAGCTAAGTATTCTATAGGTTAATATTATCTCCTCTGTTAAATAAACTAAAAAGAGGAGTAAAGTCTTAATATATGTTATATAGGGTAAATATAGTTATAATAATATATATATTAAGAAGGTTAACTACCTCTTAAGCCTTAGGCGTATTTATAGCGTTAAAAGCCTTAAGGGCCTTTACTACGTTTAATATACTAACTATATTAATTACGTTAAATATAATTAAAACGCCTATTATACTAAAGGTAGTAAATACCTTTACTACGTTATATATTAATTACTATAAATAAAAGAAAAGAATATTATCTATAATAATAGGTATAATTTTTATTTATACCTTATTGTAGCTAATATAACTATATATAACTTAAACCTTACTTCTATACGCTCTATTCTATAATCCTACCTTTACTAATATAGCTTATAGTTAACTCTCTATCTATATATCTAAACGTATATATCTTAAAGAAAACGTTTCTAGCGTTAGATATTATTTAGATAGTACTATAGTTATTTAGAATAAGAATATTTATAGCTTCTTCCTCTTTATTATTATCCTTAATAGTAATAATACTATAGGGAAAATTAGTAATACTAATATTATAAGTATTAGCTAGTTTATAATTATAAATAAACACCTTAAAGTAAGTAACTTCAGTATTAGTAATAACCTTAGGGAAGTATTTAATTATAAAGTCCTTAATAACTATAATAGAGGTAGTAAAGTTAGTAACTTTAGTATAGAATATATTTAAGTCTATACTTAGTTAGTATTATATAAGTAGTATAGCTTTAGCTTTATTACTATTAATATTAATAATACTATAAGCTACTTTTAGGTTAGTATCTAGTATATTAACTATATTAGTAGTCAAATACTTAGTAGAATAGATAGCTAGGAACTTAACCTTTAATATAACCTTTATAATAAACTAAAAGTTAATAAAGCTAAATATAGTATTAGTTTTAATATAATTCTTAATAAACGCTTTAAGCACCTTAATATATATATAGAGGCTAAATATAATATAAGTATTATAGAGAAGTATATATATATTTTATTTATAGTATAAGGGATAAGGTTATTAATAGTAATAATAGTAATATTATACTAGTACTCTTAAAACACCTCTTAGTTAAGGATAATAGTATTAAACGCTTTAGCTAATTAATAATAACTACTAGCTTTAAATATAGTATTAAGGTTTAAAGCGATAGTATTTATAAATATATTAGATATCTAGCCTATTTTAGACGTAATAAGTATCTAAGTATTACTAACGTTTATAGTAGTAGTAACTTTCTTAGAAAGTATAATAATAAAGAAGTTATTAAAGTTAGTATTAGACGTTATATACTTACGCTTAAGGAAGGTATTAAAGCTTATATAACTAAGCATTAAGTTAACTATAAGCTTTAGTATAGACGCCTTTATTACTTTATTCTTAGTATTAATAGTGTCAATAAATTTAGTAATATTAGTGCTAACTTTATTAAAGGCGTTAGTATTATTAGATTTTATTAAAGCGTAAAGCTTATTATAGACCTTATAGAGACCTCTAAGTAGGATAGTAATAATATTAATATATTCACTATATACCTCTAAAGTTTTAGCTATAGATATAAGAAGTATAGTATTAGCTATCTTAACCTTACTAGTAGTTTTTATAATAATAGTAGGTTTTATAGTACTAATTAGCTTAGTATTAGCGTTAGCTCTACTTATATTAATATTAATAGGAATATTAATAAACTTAATACTATTATTACTATTATTATCTAACTTATTATCTTTAACGTTAGTAAGTATATTAGAGGTATTATAAACGTTTATAGCGTTAGTAGTAATATAGTCTTTAAAGTTATATAAGTAATATTAAGAATCTTAAGAGGTAAAGTTAATATTATATTACTTATAAGGGGTAATAACTAATAAGAAAGTAATATAAAATATAAGAGGCTAAGTAAGTTTAAAGTAATTAATAATATTAGCGTTACTACTTATATAAATAATAAAAGGTTATAATAAGATATTATTAGTCTTATAGTAGTAAGCTTATTTATATTTAATAGTATGTTTAAAAATAGGAAGGTTAGTAATAATATAAGTAAGCTTTTTATATTTATCCTTAAGAATATTAGAGGAGTAATATTAAATATAGTCTAATATATATAATAAATATAGATTAGTATTATATAAATATTAGTTATTAAGGTTATACTAAACACTTAGTATAAACGTACTAAACGCTTTATATACTCTACTATTTTTTAGAAGTAGTAATAGAGGTAAATATATTAATAAGGATAGCTAATATTAATAAAGATAATTATAATAAAAGTATAGCTATTAATAAAGGTAATAAAAGTAGAGATTATATAATATAAATATAGATTATAAAAGTAAAGTATATATATATATAAGAGAAGGTTAGTAATATTATACTAAATAAGATAGTAGTAATAAATATAGTAGTTACTTAGTAATATTCTTTTTTTTATATAGGTAACTAGTCGCTTTAATTTTTACTATTAGTTAATAGTTTAAAGTAAGGAATAACCTTTAAGTAAAGAAAATAGTTAAGGTTATAAAGGTCCTTACTTATATTTATTATAATAAAGGTGAATATATAAGGTTATATATAGCTCTAAGGTAAGTATAAATAATACCTTTATATCTTAATAATAAAACGCTTATACTATATCTTATAGCTATAATAATAGAATAATACGTCTTAAACGTTAAGTACCTTATCTTTAACTATTACTTTATTAGTTAAGTCTTTAATTTAAATCTTTTCTTAGTTTTCCCCTTTTATATACTAGTTATTTAAGTCTTTCTCTTAGTTTAAGGATTTATTCTTCTAAAATAGTAGTTAGTTTTTAAACTTAAGCTTATTAGTATAATTATTCTATTTTTTATTCTTATTCTTTAAAGTCTAAAATAAGTTTATCTATATTTATTATATTTTTATTTATTTAGATAGTATGAATAAATAGGTATCCCTTTTACTTAATTAAATACTAAATATTTCTTTAAGTGGTTATTTATTTTTTAAGAATATTTTCAACCTTAAAGTATTTATATACTTTAAGCTAACCTATATTCTTATCTTCTTATATATTAATAAAGCTATAATAAGTATCTTATTAATTAAAAAGGTTAATACTAAGTATTAGTACTACTATAAGTTAAGTTACTAATATTACTAGATATATATTTATATTTAGAGGTATATCTAAATAATAAGCTAGTTTACTAACTTAGTTAATAACTTTAAATAAGATATATTAATAGCTATACTTTAATATTAAGCGTCTTAATAGGAAATATCTTAATTCTATTTTCAAGTATACTTAGTCTCTTAGTTTAAACGTAATAGAATAGCGTTTTTTATTATAGTGTTCTTTTATATAGAGCTAAGCTATAATAATTAAATTTTTTACTTCTTCTTAGAATATTTTATAGTTAAGTTCTAAGTTTAAGTTCCTTAAGATATTTAAAGCGTTATTTATATTTATTCTATAGAGGATTTAGTTTAGAAAGTAGCTAATTACTTTAGAGTAAGTGTTATTTAAGTTATATTAAAGATTAAGTAGTAGTTTGTTTTAGTTATTACCTATAATATTTAAGAAATATTAGATTATTAGTTTAATAGTTTAGTTTTTTCTTTCTAATATCCTATTAGTTTATAGATAGTAAGCTATTAAGAACTTTAGCTTAATATTAAGTTTATTCTAAAGTAATATCTAAAACTTTAATAAAAACTTATAATTATAGTTAGAGATAATTACTTCAAAGATTCTTTAATTTCTTTATTAAAGTTCTTATAGTAATAAATAGCTCTAAATCTTAGTAGTATATATTACATATCCTAAGATAAGTAATATTACTTTTAAAAATTTATTATTAACTATAAGGATAGTATTAAGTAATAGAAAGTTTTCTTATTTATAACTAAAGTATTTTAATAGTATTTTAGAGAAGTTAAGAATAAAATCTATAGCAATAGTATAAAATAAAATAAGTAGTATTAAAATTAGTTATATAGTTTTTAATAGAGGTTAGTAATCTATTCTAAGTATTTTATAATAAAGATAATTTTAAATATATAATTTTACTTAGTAGTATAATCTTTAAATATAAAGGTTATTATTTAATACTTTCTATATTTATTGCTTTCTAAAATAATAGTAGTTATTATAAGTTTCTTTAATTAATAATATTACTATTTCTTTAGGTATATAAAGTTATTATTTAAGACTATAGTAATTAATATAATAAAGAAGACTATTATATATAATAAAGTTAAGCTTAATATTATCTTATTAGTTATTTAATATATTATATATTTTCTTCTATAATTTTAACTTTTTATAAGCTTAAATTAGCTTAGTTTTAAAGTTATTATTAAGCAAAGCTTTAGTTATAAAATTAACTCTTATTAGTATATTATCTTATACTTTATTAAGTTCTTTAATATCTTCTACTAGTATTTTAATAGTTAGTAAGTATAAAAGTGCGTTAATAATAATATTTAACGTTCTAGGAATATAATAGTATACTAGTAAGAATTAACTAAAGTATTTAGATAATAAAGTAAGCTATAGATTTAATCTTATCTTATCTTCTATTTAAAGTAATATTTATTTAATAATATTATAAGTTACTAAATAATTAGTAAGAATAATAGTCAGCTTATTCTATAATAATTATATTAATAGCTTAGTTTTCTTTACTACCTATATTAGATAAACTACTTTAAGTTCTATTTGTTAACATATAACATCTTATATAATAATAATAATACTTATAATAATACTTTACTTACTTAAATATTCTATATAAAATAAACTAATAGAGTTTAAGGTATAAAACCTTATATAAAAATGCTCTATTTATTATAACCTATAACTATAATATTGATTATGTAATACGTATAGTTACATAAGCACTTTATGTAATTAGCAGTTTAGCAGGTTACGTTTTAGGTTATCTTTCCCCTCACTTTTCCCTACCTTAGGGAATAACCTACTAACAATATTAATAGGAATCATTACAATATATCTCTTCCCTTATCATTATCTATACTATTAAATGCCTATAAATGCTTAGGATTATCACATTTTATCATAACTTAACCCCATCTATAACCCTATACTATATAGGCGCATATACTACGCCCCTGAATACGCTTATACCTATGTTAACACTATTAACTAGTATTTTTACTTAGTAGTATTAAGCGTTTTACTTAGATAGGTAATAGGTAGTATATCTATTTGTTTAATAGTATTATAAGGTTTCTAAATAACGCTATCTTTAAGTTAAAAAATTAAAGTAGAATATCTATATTCTTTTAAAGAGTTAAGTTAGATAAATAATTACTTATTAAGGTTATAATAAAATAAAGCGTTATTATCTATTAAAGCATTCTTAATATTATTAAAATTAGTAATTTCTTCTTTAATTAAAACAAAATAAGTATTTTAGTAGAACAATTTTCTAGTTATACCTTTATATTTACTTTATAAATAAACTTATACAAATAATAACGTTTTTTATAGTTATAATAGTTATATATAATTACTATATTATAGTATAATATATTAAAGAAATCCTATAGCTCTAATCTAATATTTAAGTTAATAAAAGTTATAAAGGTATTTTATTTTTATAATAGCGTTAATATAATCTTATATATTAAATAAGCTAAAAGTATTAATAATAAATCCTAATAACTTAACAAATAGATATCTAATAAAAGACTTTTATACTAAGAGTAATAAGCTAATATCTAAAAATAGTTTAAGAATAGTATTAAGATATTTTAAATAGCTTTTAAGGTCTATAGATACTATTATAATATTATTAATAAAAATATATATAAACTCCTTATAAGGTTATAGAAGTTTATATATAATATATTAAGTATATACTAAAGAGTTATAAAAACCTATTAATATAACCTTAAACTATTCTTAGCCTTAATAACTAATAATTATAAAGCATTCTCTATATTTCTTTTTAATAAAAAATTAATAAAAAATAATTAAATATTAATAATAGTAATCTATAGTTTTCCTTTTAGATGTTTAATAATATCTTATTAAAAAGGTATTAAGTATATATCTAAAACTATAGCTTTATTTTAGGCATATAAATTAATAACTATTTAGCTTTTATATTTACTATTTATAATATGCGATATTATAAATATAAAAACTTTAAATAGAGTTAGTTTAAACTTTTCTTATTCTATTTAGTCTTAAGAGTATAATTTATTAAGAATAGTATTTATTAATTTCTTATTTTCTTCTCTAGCTAGATATAAGCGTTATTTTATGTTTACTTTTTACTATCCCTTAATAAGTTTGATATATAAGTATTAATTTTCTAGAAGGTTAATTAGTCTTTAGTTAATTTAAACCTTAAAGTAATATAAGATTACTTCTTTAAGATATTAAATAGTTTCTTTATTATAATTATAAATATATATACTTTTATTAGTAATAATTATAAGTAGATTCTTTAGTTTAGTAATATCTATTTTACTATTTATATTAATAGTTCTTTTATAAATATCTCTTTATTTTAGTATAAGATTATCTTTAGTATTACCTTAAGAAATAAGGGATTTCTTAAAGTTAGGGGCTAAGAGCTAGCTTTATTTAGTAGCTAATTACTTAAGTAATTATATTAGTATTACTAATTTTTAATCTATAAAGTAAAAAATAGAATAATATATTCAATATTTATTTAATAATATTAATATAGTAGCTTATTAATAATTATATATTTATAATTTAAAAAAGCTATTTAATTTAAATAGTAATAACGTTTTAAGTTTTATTCTATATTTAATCTTTAAAAGATAAGGAGCATTATTAATAATAGGAATAAATAGTAAAGTACTTATATATATAAATATATATCTTTTATACTTTAAGCTAAACAAAAGGGATTCTATTTTAATCTTATTAGTATACTAATCTAAATAGTTACTTAATTATATAGTAGTATTATTATATTAGTAGTAATATATATAGTAAAGGTCTTTATTAGAACTTTAGAATAAATCTATAATAGTATATAAAAATTACTATATAATAAAACATAAATATAAGATTTAGAATTAAGAATATTAATTCTATTAAGAATATTAAAGTTTTATCCTATAAGTAAACTAATATTAAGGTATAATACTAACTAAGTACTTATTTAGAGTTCTATAGTTACTATATATCTAATTAGTAACTAACTATAAATAAGTATTAAGAAAGCAACCTATATAATAATCTTTATATTTCTTACTTTTTATAACTTAAATACTTTAGGTTCCTTAGTAATAATATGAAATTAATATAAATAAGCTTTACTAATTATAGATTAGTCTATACTTATATTAATATAAATTATAATTAGAGGTCTATCTTAAAAAACCTTAAATAACTATCTTTATATAAATATATTTATAAAAGTAAGTATTATTATAATATTAAAGCTTAACTAGACTAATAATAGTAGTATTTAGCTATAATAATAAAAAGGTTTAATAAGAAAAGATACTATTAAAGTCTAAATATAGCTTTAAGTTATATAGATAAATATTATATAAAAAGATTTTAAGATTAATTAATATAGTATTTAAAAACAAAGTAGTATTAAAGAGGGGGTATTTATTATTATAGTAAAGAAAGTATAAGCTGCTAGCCTTATATTGTGAAATTTAACTAGTATTAACTGTGAAAGCTAGACTAGTCCCCTCGCCTACTACTAACGACCTTTAGGTT
This sequence comes from Colletotrichum sp. SAR11_59, assembly GCA_025328345.1. NCBI lineage: Eukaryota > Fungi > Ascomycota > Sordariomycetes > Glomerellales > Glomerellaceae > Colletotrichum > Colletotrichum sp. SAR11_59. The sequence continues at coordinate 33,779 of JAKMXC010000227.1, forward strand.
ATATAACTATAGTTTAGACTTAGAAATCATCTTCGCTTCTACGCTCCTCTATTAGACTTTAAATACTATAACAAACCTCAACTATCTTCCTCTAGCTACCTCTATCTCTAAGGCTCCTCTAAGCTGCACCTGCCTTTTATACTATATTTAATCTACGCCTGTCTTCCTCTCCTCTACTGTTTAGACGTCTACGCTATGATAGATAACGTCTTCTGCCCTGCTATGCAGTCTTAACGTAAGAAGAGCCCTGCTACTATTAGCTATACTCTTAATATTAGATTTACCCTTCCTAACTTATTAACTACTTAGGCTACCTTAGCTATCTTAAGGAAGCCTATAAAGTAATTATAAGTATTAAGATTATTATTAATAGCCTCAACTATCTTTATATTAATCTTAAGGCTATATAACTCTATTATATCGCTTTTATTAGCTGTTTTAAGTAGGTACTTCTAGGCGAATTTGAGGAGGGTTTTCTTATTAGTAAAGAGAAAGTTGCTAAACTTAGAGCCCTTAACTTCGTTAATATTAGTTTTATAGATTAAGTCGTCTAATATAGCTTTACTTAGCTTATATAGAGTTATAATAAGTAGGAAAGATAGGAAAGTTATTATAGTTACTATACGTATAGGAGGATATGAGGAATAAGCTTAAGGCTTTATTTAAATAGTTAAGTTGTTATGCTATAGCTATAAGAACCCTTTTAGCTATAGTAGTAAAGAGTTATACTATTAAGTTTACGCCTTTAAGTATAAGTTTAAGCTATCGCTAAGCTCTAGCTACGTTAGCTATAAGTACTATTAGCATTCTATGTTATAAATGACGCTCTCGCTAGTATGTTTTGCTGCTCTGCTGCCTACCTGCCTGCCTGCCTGCCCTCTTCTACTAGGGATAAGTTAAGCTGAGCGTTAATAACTAGTTATACTAAGATTTATTTATTTACTTTATTGAGATTAGGCATAGGTTAAAGTGCTACTATTAGGTTTTAATACTATGAAAAAAAGTATAGAGTGAACTATGATACCTACTTATATAGGTTGACTAGACTGCTAATATAGTAAAGAAAGTACCTTAATATCTTTAATATATACTTATTATTTAGTTAGAATAATATATTAATATAATCTATATCTTTAGAATTATATTCATTCTTATATTTATTATCTATACTAATAACTAAGTCCTTATTATATACTTCTAATATATTAGTAGCCTTATTATATTAAATATAATTATAATTATTATTATTAGATAAGTTATTAATATTAGGATTATTAGTCTACTACTTAGGTTTAGATATAGTATATATTAATAGATATCTTAGCGTTTTTAAGCGTTAATTATATTAATTATAATAGTTAAGCTAATATCTATATTTAAAACGCATTTATAGTTTCCTTAATAATGCTAACTTATTATAGGTTAGTAATAGTTTAATTAAGATATTTATAGTAGTCTTAGTATTCTTTATAGGCGTTATACTAGTAGACTTAAAGTCTTTTAACTTTACTTAAAAGGGATATTAATTTAATTATAGGGATATTCTAAGCGTTAAACTTTAGAAGGAATATAAAAATATAGGCCTAGAACGTCTACTTCTAATAGCTAGCTATAAGAGTATACGCTAAGATCCTATAGTTACTATTTTATACTATCTAAGTACTATTCTCTATAAACTAGCTATAAATTTATTATAATTAATTAATTTATTAAGCTTTAAGATACTTATAATAAGTTTAGTATCTATCTTATTATATATTATTAATAATATCTTTACTTTAGACTCTTCTATATTATAATAAAGTTAGGCTACTTTAGTTATTTAGTAATAGATATTATAATAATTATAAACGTTACCTAAGGTATATCGTTCTTTAAATAGCTACGCTTTAGTAAGTTTATATAGAAGATAAAATATCTTAAGTAGTAATTCTTTCTATTATATAACTCTAACTTAAAGGTCTCTTAAAGCTAACTTTTCTTTATTTATTAGATTAATATAATACTAGTTTAATATATAATAAAGTAATATTTAATAGAGGTTTAAAACTACTATAGTTATATTACTATTATTAGATTTAATATAGCTATTAATAGTATTAATAAAGTAATATATATTCTAATAAACTATCTTAAAACTTCTATTAATATAAATATTATTAACTTTATTATTATATAAAAGTAGATTAAATAACCTAATTATATCTATCTTAAAATATAATAGTAAACATCTAATATTATTAGCTAGAAAGCTAGATAGTAAATAGATAATATAATCTCTATTTAAAGTAATAAATAAAGATAAAAAGTTATAGTTAATTAATATTCTAATATTAAACTATCTTAGCTTAATAAGCCTTTATTAAGCTTTAGAGGTATAGCGCGGGGTTGGTGTTCTTATATTCCTTGCGTAGTACAGACATTATAAAGGATTTATTATAGGTTATAGGGTGAGGAAGAGGAAGAGGGAAGGGCATAAGGCCCTGCGCGCAGCAGCAGAGCTTTTTATACTTCTAGCTGTGAGAACCTCTTGCGACAACCTCTTTAGTTAAGGAGTTATCTCCATTTAGTAGCGTTACTAGGCTATAAGAGCCTCAGTAACCTATTCAGCCCTAATGTAATCGGCCCCGCTATATACGGCGCCGCTAGCCCTACGCCGCGTAGCTAGCGCTATTGCTATTCCGCTGGTCTATTTAGCTAGGGCGTGCGTTTAACTTTATGCGAGGGTTTGCCTACTAGTAGGAACGTATAGGGTTTCTATACTGTTTTCCTTAATTAGTAGAGGGTATAGGTTAAAGTGCTTATATAGTGTTTCTAGAATTATGCCTACATATAGGGTGAATTTTGCTATAGTCTTTTTGCAGAGGGGCTATGTTGTAACTATAAACTTAAGCTTTAGAGGTATAATAGTTTAGTTATTTACTATTACTTCCTTTATTACTATAATCCTTATCTTTATAATTCTTCTTATTATTAGAAGTACTTCTATTATTATTATTACTTAGGTCTCTTTATAAAGTAGAAACCTATTTAATATTTTTAGTTTACTTTTTAATATTATTATTAACTATAAGCTCTTTTCTTTTTAGTATAGTTAATAAAGTAAGCTAAGGTTATCTTTAATTATAATAGCTCTAAGTATTACTAGATTTTAGTATACTACTTTAACTTTAGCTAGAAAGAAGCTTAGTTATATAATAAATTATATTTACTATTATAATAGCTAATTATTCTAATAATATAATTAAAGTATTAGTAGTTAAATCAGGCGTTAAAAGCCGATTATATAAAGTTTCTAATATTAGAAGTAAGGATCCTAAAGTATTTAAAAATCTTTATTTAAAGTTAATATATTCCTCTAAAGTTAATAAAACTACTATTAATTCTTAATCTTAAGATAGAATATTAACTAAAAGTTAAAGTTCTAAGACTTCCAATTTCTCTATATAGCTAGTATTTAAGGTCTTATAACCTCCTATTTTTTTATTATTAATAAAAAGTAAAGTGAAGTTAGGTTTTTATCCTAAAGTATTCTTAATTTTAATATATCTTATATAATATAGCGTATTAAAATAATATTATTATCTAACTAAGTTAGTAAATATATTAAGATTATCTCTCTAAGTTTTTAATACTTAGCTTTTAAGTTTTATAGCGTTAATCTAAGCTTCTCTTTATAAGTCTATAGTATAGATTTATCTATAGTAGTTTATTATATAATATTTAAATCCTTTATAAACTATAGCTAAAATTATAGTTTATATACTAAAGTTAAATAGTAAATATTTAGTTAGAATAAGTATTCTATAAAACTTCTCTAAGTAGTTTTTATAAATAGCTTAGAAATTAGTAATTATTATATAGCTAATAAGTTTAAGTAGTTTAGCTTTAGGATCTTCTTCTACTTTTAGATTAGTTAATATTATTTAAGGTATAATAGTAAGGTTTTACGTCTTTTTAAGACGTTCCTAGTTAGAAGAAGAGTTTAATATAATATTATTATTATTTAAGCTTTATAAAGTTAGCTATATATTAGAACTTACTAGTTAAACTTAATAAGTTTAGCTATTAATATAAGATTAACTATCTTCTTTAATTTAAAGGAAGTAAGTAACTATTAAAGTTATACTACTAATTAATATATATTATATAGTGTAAATATAGTTATAGTAATATATATATTAAGAAGGTTAACTACCTCTTAGGCTTTAGGTATATTTATAGTATTAAAGGTCTTAAGGGCCTTTACTATATTTAACGCGCTAACTACATTAATTATATTAAACGTAGTTAGGGCGCCTATTGCACTAAAGGTAGTAAACGCCTTTACTAGGTTATATATTAAGTCTATTTTATCATTAAGTAGTAATATAGCGTTATATTAATCTCTAGTAGTATAATAATTAGTATATAAATACCTTAAAAAAGTAACTTAATAAACGTTTTAGCTAGTATATAAGAAATAATTAATTATAAAGCTAATAATCTTATAAATATTAAGTATTAAAAAGAAAGTATATATAAATAACTTCTCTATATATATATCTATTTAAAGTACTAAAGATATAAGAATAGTTTAAGTAATAAGAAGTTTAACTAGTATTATATATTAAGCTAGAAGTATTATAAGATTAAATCTTACTATATAGAGAAGTAAGTAAAAGCTATTATAACTAAATAAACTAATATTAATAATATAGAACTACTTAAAAAACTACTTAGTAAGATTCTTTATAACTAGTTCATAGAGGATTAGAAATACTAAAATAAGAGAAGTAAGATTATTATTAAAGTTAATAATAATTAAAAGATAATTGTAATAATAGAAGAGAAGGCTAAAAATACTATACTTCTATTTTTAAGATTAAGATCTAGCTTAACTAATGCTAATAGTAATACTATTATTAATATATATAGTAATATAAAAATATTAAATTATTATTTTTAATATCTTAACCTATATATATAGCTACTATAAGCTACTAGCCTTATATTGTGAAATTTAACTAGTATTAACTATGAAAGCTAGACTAGTCCCCTTACCCTCTACTAATAACCTTTAGGTTATATAACTACTTAGATATTATCTTCACCTCTACGTTTCTCTAACTTCAAACACTATAATAAGCCTTAACTATCTTCTTCTAGCCGCCTCTATCTCTATTAGTCTCCTCTATCTCTTATACTATATTTAATCTACGCCTATCTTCTAAGTCTCCTCTACTATTTAGACGTCTATATTACTCTACTAAGCGTAGGGGCCTTAAGGCCTCTATAACGTCACGCTATTAAGATAACGTTTTCTACTCTACTATATAGTCTTAATATAGGAAGAGCCTTACTACTATTAGCTATACTCTCGCTATATTTACCCTTCTTAACTTATTAACCTCTTAAACTACTTTAGCTATTTTAAAGAAACTTATAAGGTATTTATAAGTATTAAGATTATTATTAGTAGCTTTAACTATATCTATATTAATCTTAAAGTTATATAACTACTATAGATTATTTTTATTAGTTATAGCTTTAAGTAAATCTAGCTAAGTAAATTTAAGAAAAGTTATTTTATTAATATAAGTAACTAAACTATAGCTAGAGTTCTTAATATCTTTAATATTAGTTTTATAAATTAAGTTATTTAGCTTAGCTTAGCTTTACTTAATTTATACTTATATTTAAAGAGGAAGAAGGATATTATAGTTATTATATATATAGGAGGATATAAGGAATAAACTTAAAGCTTTATTTAAATAGTTAAGTTTTTATATTATAGCTATAAGAACCCTTTTAGCTATAGTTATAAAGAGTTATACTATTAAGTTTATACTCTTAAGTATAAGTTTAAGCTATTACTAAGCTTTAGCTAAGAGTATTATTAGTATTCTATATTATAGATAATGCTTTTATAAATAATAGCGTTATAAATCACGCTCTTACTAGTATATTTTGCTACTTTACTACCTACTTACTTACCTACTTACTTTCTTCTATATAGCTAGAGATAAGTTAAGCTAAGCGTTAATAACTAGTTATATTAAGATTTATTTATTTACTTTATTAAGATTAAACATAAGTTAAAGTACTACCATTAAGTTTTAATACTATAAAAAAAGTATAGAGTAAACTATAATACCTACTTATATAGGTTAACTAGACTGCTAATATATATAAAGCTATTTACTATTAAATATAGCTAACTTTATAGGTATTTTAAAACTCTTTAGTTTTATTTTATTACTACTACTATTAGTATTATAGATATTACTTATATAGTTATAAGTTAAATAAAATAAAGTTAAGTAAAGTAATAAAGATAATTAAATCAAAATCTTAAGTAATATATTATTAATAAAGATATATTACTTAAAAGAGGATGATAAAGAAAAATAATATAATAAAAGTAATATAAAGTTTAACTATATATATAATTTTTTTATATAATATATTTAACTATAGAAAAGTTTACTTATAGGTATAGATTTAATATTACTACTTTATATATATAAAAGTAATAGAATTATTATTATTTTAGGTTTATAAATAATATAATTTAGTCTATCTTAATATTAATTAAGAGTAGTTAAAATCTCTAACTATAGTTAAAGTCTCTAATTATAATAATATATTATTATTATAAATTATTATTATAAGTATTAATAATATATTTTAGCTATTATATAAGTAAAATTAATATATATATATAGCTATTAATAAAAATAATAAATAGTAATATATTTTTTATATTTTAATATACTTATAGCTAAACCTTTTATAATTTTATTAGCTATAATTATAGATTTAATAGTTAACTATTATATAATAATATAATTAAGATTTATTATATGAATATATAATAAAAATTTTAGATTACTTATTAATATTTAATATTTATAGCTTATTTTCTTTTTCATAGTTTAATATTATTAAATATATATTTTATTCTATTAAAGTTAATAAATAAATAGTAGAAATAGTTTTTAATCTAAAGTAGATAATACTTAATCTCTATAACGTAGTTATATAGATATTCTATAAAATCCTAAGTATTATTCTTATTATTATTCTACTTTAAATATATTTTCTAAATATATTACTCTAGATTACTAAAATACTCTTTAATCAAGTTAAAGTTTAGTAAATATAGAGGTAGAAACTTAAAATTAATACTTAATATAAAGTTTTAATTTAAAGTATATAATAATAAAAGAAGTTATTTATCATAATAATAGAGTTTAGCTTTAGAAAATACTTATATTTTAAAATAAAGTACTTTTATAACTAATAAAAGAACTTATTACTATTAGTTATATCATAGTATATAGTTCAATATAAAATACTACTTAATATAAAAACTAATAGGATTTATATATAAAAGTTTTAAAACTAATTAATCTCTATAGTTTAAAATAGAGTAAGTTTTTTTAGTACCTATTTAGTCCTCTATATCTTAATATCTTTTTTAATACTAGATTTATTAATAAATACTAACTAATTAAAGTAATATTATTATATATAATATAAATACTTATATTATAGTTTATTACCTTACTAAGTAGTAATAATCTTAGACTTCTTATTTATTTAGTTAGTTAAAATTAACTATTAACTAATTATAAAACGACTAATCTAGATCTTAAAAGTTTTAAATAGGAAATCTTATATCTCTTTAAGAGATAGATTATTATAATACTAAAGTAATTTAAGAAACTTTATATAATACTATATTTTAATCTTTTATTAACTTTAATAGTACCTCTTCTATTTTTATACTTTATTAGTTATATTATATTATAATCTATATTATTAAATTATGTATTTAGTATAGCTAATAATACTTACTAACTTATAGGTATTTTAATCTTTAAATAGTAATATTATTATAGTTATTAATAGCTATAGATCTAAAATTCTAAACACTATTATATTATTATTATTACTTAGTATCTTTTCTAATATATTTAATATAATAAACTATAGATATATACTAATAAGTAGTAAATTATAAGTAACTATATATTATTTATATAGTAGTAGACTTTTACTTTAATATTATTAATAAACTAAGCTATTAAGAGAGTTATTACTCTTATTAATTACTAAAGCTATTTACTTTAAAAAACTATATTAAGTTTTCTAATATACCTTTATATTACTTATAGCTATATAAACTATATACTAAATAGCTATATAAAGCTATACTATAAGTCTCTTTTTCTATTCTTTAATAATTATTACTAAGAACTTTAATAATAGTAAATATACTTTTTATTAGTTAATTAGTATAAAAATAAAGTAACTAACTAAGTTAGTAATACCTCTATAAGTAAATCAACTATTATAGAAGTATTAAATATATACTTTATATCTCTATTATATAGTTATACGTTTAAATATAGCTATAACTATAATAATTAATAGTAATTAAAGTACTAATAATAAATTTAGCGCGTTTTGCGTGTAATATAGAAAAATGCGCGTTATAGCGTAAAATTAGCTTTTTTTTATGTTTTTGCATAAGCGGGGAAAAAAAGGGGGGGCGGACGCTGTCAACGCAACGGAGTGTAGCGACGGATCTTCCTGTTGTGCCCTGGCCATGTAGCAGATGGCAAGCAAACCCCAATCTCCGGAACTTTCGGCCGGGCCCAGACAGGCCTCTGGGTCTACAAAAGGAGATAGGGATGACAACGTCCTTGCGGACGCGCAGTCTGAACCGGCGCCAGCGACGGTGCCATTCGGAGCCGGGGTGGGGTCCGTCACGTTCGGATCGTTGTCCTTCCCACCCACCAAGAAGAACCACGTCTCGGTCCGGTTGTAAGCTGGCTCCGTCACATTGGGCTCACAGAAGCGATGGCCATCGAATCTGGCATCATAATCAACAAAAACCACCTTGGGCACCGTGAACCTGGAGTTGACGTTGTCTATGGACTTCCTCAGTTTATCGTTGACTGCGAGGACCAGATCGTTCATGCGCTTGCGGACACGGACTCGATCAAGTTTGGGGCCTTGTGACCACACACCCAGCGTGCAGTTGTCGCACTCATCAGTGTCGGCGTTGAAAAAGCGCGCGTATCCGGTGACGGTGATGACGAACCAAGGGCGTTTCTCCCACTGGACCTTATCCAATATCTGCATGACGACCATCTCCAGACGCTGTTCAAAGGCGCTGCCCTCGATTTGCTCGGCTGCCTCATGTAGTGCCGTTTCGCATGTACCGGAGTAGAAGCTGTAGAAGCGAAAGATGCAGGCGTTCATCACCTTGAAGAAGCCTAGATCGCTGCCTCCGATCGAGGCGTTGAAACTATCGATCTGACTGCGCTCGCCTCCCGACACGATGTTACTAGTTGTAGAACCGGTGCAGGAAAGAAACTGGAAGGCTGTCGTATTGGGCCCTTGGCTTCCTGCTAGATCAGCGTAGATCAAGACAGGGTGTGCGTGCTCTCCGAGTCTACAATCAGTCTCCTTGCCATGTACGCCTGTCCCGATTCCCGCGCTGTAGGAGTCCCCAAACGCAACGAGGCCGGCTGTGCCGGGTAATCCAAGGCGATTCAGGAGGGGGACAACCTGGGTAGTGCCCGACAAGGACTCTGCGAGGCTTCAAGGTCAGTTAAGGACATATCTCGTGGCAAATGAATTTCAACACGTGCCCTGGTGAGAAGTAATAACATGCTGGTCTTCATCCGGACCTCCAGGGGACGGTGCTATTTGGCCGTTGTTTGGCACAGCCGCCCCGACTAGCAGGAGAATTCGATATAAGGAAGATAGAGGGACCATATCTCGATACACCCCGGAGAGCTGTGTGGCGGGAGAATGCTGGAATATGCACCGGAGACTCAGTACAGGCCCACGCGAGATTAGACCTGTCGCGATAACTGGTGAAGGAACTTGATTAACCCAGCCCATACCCGTCGGCTACGGCCATCCAAACGTGCACAGCGAGTTGGTGTCAGCATGGCGGCAAGATATACCGCGCGGCTGACGCATCCGCACGTTATTTGGGTTAGGCCAGTCGAGTACATGGACCAACGCACGAGGGACATTCCAGAACGCTGGGAGGTCCACCTTATGTCGCCTTCAAACGGTGTACGGGCAAGTGGACGATCCAATACACGCACGTGATGGGGAAGACCCGGAGGAATGGCACATCGCATATTTTTGTCAAAGAACCACGCCATTTACCCACCGACCGACCATCTGCTTCACGGCAGGAAACTCCGACTCGGTGCCTACCTACTCCACGAGAACGCTGGGCATCCGGCCGGATTCAACGCCGAAGGTCCCGCACGTGATGAAATGGGGCGTTGGATACCCGGGGGATCTTTGACCTGGCTTTCCACCCTCACCATCCCGCCTTGGCTGCAGATCTAATCACCGAAAGTGACGGGAAGAGCAACGCTGCTTGGGCTAAGGGCGTGGCATGGAAAACCAGCTATGGCCTCTGGCGCTTGTGAAGGCGGTAACGTGAGTCTCCATGAAGAAGACCCTTATTTAGCGGCAGCCAAGCTTCGGGAGCGGGACAAACATGGTGCCCTTCTTGGCTTCTGCTGGCAGGCACCGGGAGCAAAGACGCAACGAATGCACAGCAAGGTTGTCGAAGGTCCATCTTCCCAAGCCTCCTGCTGTCTCGAGCTGGTACTGAATACTGCGGTGGTACTGCATACCTACCATGTACATTACTTAACCTACTCACCCGACCCATGACGTAATCGGTGCGCTATCTTGTTCACATCAGATTCTCCCTCAGCTCACCACCACGCTGGGATGCTGCTTCCTCCATCCCATGTAGCACGCGTGCCGCCCAACGTCATAGCTCTTCAAATTCCCCCAGACTGTCCCACTTTCCCAGCCAACGATCGACCGATCCCACCTGTGCCCCTCATCCCTCCGTCAAGACGCAGGGCTATCTTGGCGGGATGATGGACAAGCGCGCAGGATGACGAACCACCACACCAATGCCTTTCCGCTCGTTGGCCAAGTCTTCATCCCCCTTCCACATCGGGAGCCACTGCACTTCATCCGTTTGCGCCAGCCTTGACGTGACTTGCTTCAAGCGCTGCTCCCAGATGACAAAACAATCGCAACACGGCCTGCTTGCTTTTGCCCCCGGCCCTATCCCGTCAACCCTTCCCCTTCCAAACCCACACTGCCTTGCTTTAGGCTCGCCCCCAGCCACCTTTGGCCTCCCCTCTGCTGCGGTGACGACGAATCCGAGGCCAGGATTCGACAAGAGCATCTAGACGACGACCGGACGTGGCTGCTACTAGCCATGATGTCCCCACCGCTGCTCGTGTACTATGTACCTCACTTACACAGATGATGCCAAATATCGGGCAAGGAGGCGGCACAGCCGACTCCCGATGCGCCTCTTTTGCTGCTGTAGCTGAGGTACACTCTAGACGACCTGGGCCAAGATATATCGTCCTTACCCGAGCCGTAACAGCCGTTGCATCAAAAGCCTGCATAGCACGCTACCGTAGCCGCGCCAGAAGGGACTTATGCCGGACCTGCCCTACCCCCCGCTTGATGAGCCCCCCGCCGTCCAAGTTAAGCAAGGTACGCTCATCGACGAAGGTAGCAATTGTAGACAAGGAACCTGCAGGACCTGAAGACGTCAGACTTGGCCGAAGACGTACGTATAAGAAGACTCATGACATCCTCACCCCGCCAACTTTCTTCCCTCCTGACAGCATCTACCAACACGAATTCATTGAACCATCAGCACATCGCACCCCGAATTCGAAAACACCAAAACAGCATTCACACACGTGAGACTCCGGAAAATCTGCGGCATTCTACAAACGCCGAAATAAGACAGTCACAATGGAAGCCATCAATACCATGGCGAGCGCTGCAACCAAGGCCATATGGGGAACAAATGAGGCTAAGGAGGAGCCTGTCTCTGGCGTATCCGGAAACACCAGCAATGGCGAACCTTACGACGCCGGCAACATCGGTATGAAGAAGAAGAGGCACGGCACACTTGCAAGTTGCCTATGCTGACACGAGCGCTAGAGAACCCCACCAAGAAAGCCGACATTGCGGACGACGCTCGCACGGCGCCTGAACATGTTACGCCTACAACCGCCTCTGCCACATCCAAAGAGACATCTGCGACGACCGAAGAGACCGTCAAACATGAGGATCAAATCGGCAAGCCTGAACTGAAAGAAGAATCCGCAGATGATGCAGCTCCGCATGACAGTGCCGCCGGCAAAACTGACACGAGGTCCCCGGCTGACCCTGCTACCGACCCGAAACCCAAGGGTCAAGATGTCAGTACTTCAGGGACAGGTCCCACGAATGAGGGCGACAAGCTCGACGGACCTGGCCCGAAGCCGTTGGAGGCGGTGGCCAAAGAACGTGGGGGTGACGCTGGTAGAGTGGAGGGCGCATCGGGTGATGGCGGTCTTGCCGGGGACGCAGCAGCGGATGATGGAGAGGAGGGTGGTCCCCAGAAGAAAAGTCATGGTGAAGGTACTGGAGAGAAGTATGTGAAGAGCACCGGTCTAGCCGCCGATGGTGGTGACTTTGATGCAACCAAGCCTGGGGCTGGCCGGGAGGCGGACCGTAAGTACAAGGCACCTGAACCGGTACAAAATCTCTGTGCTTACACAGTTAACTAGGCCTGATGGACGAGAAAGATCCTGCTGCTGCCGCCGCAAAGGCTGCCGCCGCCAAGCCGGGTCAACACGACAAGACCAGCGGTAGTGAAGAGCGAACTCACAGTCCCGTCGATAACACAGAAAAGGAGAAGAAGAGTCTCGGAGATAAGATTAAGGCCAAGTTGCACCGTCACTAACCCCAATCAAAATCGTTATCAAGTTTCCTTTTCGAAGCTGTACATGTTGCAACTGCAATGTTTCTACGTAACCAACACTAGGCCAAATACGGCCGGATTGTATGACAGTCATTCTTAATGATTACCCACGAATTAAGGCTAGTACCATGTATATGATGTGGTTCGGGCGCTTGAATGATTACACTGTTTGGCGAGACAGCGGCGAGTGTTCGTTGCACTTGGTCACCATTGTCTTGTTGTAATGCCTCTTCCTATTTGTCATTTCTACCATAGTTGCAACAAGTGCTATGTGATAATACATAACTAGGAAAGCTTCATCATTCCGTTACAAACATCTTGCTGTGCATTCACCCCCAAATGACTTGGCGTAGTGGTAGGGCATTCCCAGTTTTCGCCATGCCGTCAACGGTCTCAAATGATCGGTATAGATTGCAGCACACTTCGGTCATTTCTTTCAGTGTAACTTTAATTTGTACATGCGCATGCACAAAACCATGACAAAGGTACGCCCATGAGAGATTGGAATAGGGAATTTGAACCAAGTAACGTGCGCTCGACGTAGACGTTGAAGTCCTTCCATTTCTTCTTAGGCTCGGGGAGTAAACACAGGCCATGATCATGAACAGCTGCTCAAAAAAGAAAGAAGCATTCGTCATGATTTTATCCCAGAAATTCATACACCAAGATTCATTCACTCATTTTTTCATCCATAGCTCATCCGTCCCTAGCCTGCCGGCTGACGACCGAGGTAGATATGAGTATACCCACGCACCCCTGCCCTCCCCTTTCGTGGTCGTGGCTGTCAATGTTACAACTCGCCTCTGGACCATGCCTTGCCATGCCCACGTTCGCGTTTTAGAAAACACCCGTCGCTGCCTCTAATGGCCCGCGACGCTCGTAGGGACGTCCTTTCTTTCGTCCGCTGGAGTCGCGACTTGCTCGAATCGGCGGATCCAAGTTTGCCTGGAAACGCTGCTCCCCCGTCCTCAACCATGTGTGCTCCAAAGCCGAGTAGAGCTAAATCTGTACACGCAAGTTGAAGATGGCCGGAGTCATCTATGAATCCATGGTCTGGCGCAGAGATGGACCCATAAAGGGCCGGTCGCTGCGCACAACTTGGCTGCAGAGATGATCAGCGCATGCTGCCGCACACTGATTGAATGAGCGGCATCGAGTCGGGGCTATGGACGACCAGTCGTAGTGGTGCATGTAGCGGAGGCGCGATGCGGCGATCTCGTCCCAACAATCGGCTTTCATAGGAAGCCTGACTCGGCAAGTACCCTGTGATTTCAATAGTATAAGCATATGTTCTTAGATGCGAGCAGGCGAAATCGGACAGTAGGAGTGGAGGTTGAAGGGGCTTGGGTCAGCAAGAGAAAGTGACCACGCAGCATGCCATGGAACGAAGAACAATATATCGGACAAGGCTTGCGTTCTCATCCCAGCCTGAGTCCAGCCTAAGAATACGAACTGGTCTTCAGGAGCTACGTACCTTACGATTTTCTCGTCTTCTCGCTCGCGTGGCTCCACCTGCAAACTCTTGTCGTACATCTCATGTACATCTCCAGCGGCTTGCATGTTGCTGATAATGTAGTCCTGTAGTTCGGGGACAGGTTGCAAGGAATAGCCGACGGCCTGATACTGCTGGATATCACGAATAACTTCAGCTGTTTTAGCCCTCTTCGCGAAGTTGATGAGGTTCGTCTTTTTGATGACAGACGGAATACCGTCCTCAATGAAGGTTAGATCAGTCAAATAAACACCTTCGGCCGAGTCAGCACTTCCTAATGGCTTCACATTTCATTGGGATTACGCACCAAAAAAGGGGATGCAAGGCGGGTTTGCCACGTGCAGAGCCTCTCTATACTCGCCAAAGTTCTTGGTGCTGGCCATGAGTTTCCTCATCGTCTCCAAAACACCTTGAGTCCTTTGCGGGACTTGATCCCAAGTCCGCTTGAGACGCGCGATTGGCGCAGTTCCAAGCGCCGAAATAATTGATGTAAGCGTAGAGAAGTTGTTGAGACTTCGGCATTTCTGCGTATTGTCAGTGCGAGACTTGCATTGCCGTGAGATTGCTTTACGTACGTCTGCTACCGAAACGAAGTGCTTGATGACGATGACACGCTTCTTCACATCCATTTGTGCCAAAATCATCTCCGCAACCCAGTTCGTCATTTGATTTGAATGCAAGATGAGAGCCTTGACATTTGGTGCAGGCTCAGGTTCTCCTTCAGCAACCTTCTTCTGCCACGTTTTGTTGAGGCATTCGGTTGGTTTGATCTTGCCATACAGTCGCGATTCGATAATCGTAAGTTGGCGAGCAAACTCCGTGACGTCAATGTCTAGAAATTTCAACTTCTTCATGTTCTTTGGCATGATAGGCGACGGCGTATTTTGATTCAATGTCTGAACCATGCGTCGCGCTCCAGCCTCCTTGCCGCTGAGACGTTGATCCAAAACGGTCATGAGAGGCCCTGACCCAGGTGTCTCGGTTGACTTGACCGTGTCTCTGGCAAAAGTATAGACATCTCGGATGAGCTGCTTCGATTCCTCGTTGTGGTCTTCCATCCAAAAATTGTCAAACCAACTCTTCAAGATATTCACAACACGGAAGCGAATGAGTTTCTGTTTCCTGTCCCGCCATGCTTCGAAGTCAGATTGCGAGAGGCCCTCGGGAGGCTGAATGCCGAAACGGTTGACGAGCAGCTTGAAAAGATCCTGGGCAGTGGTAAACGACCTGTAAGTAAGAAGGAACGTGTTGTTAAAGTTCGAGTCCAACTTGTCATGCCGGGTGAGTTGCTCGACAAGCGCTTCCAGGGTGCCACCCTTGACCACAGGTGGTTGCAGCTTGTTGTCCCAGGAAAGGTCGGGTTCGTGATCTAGTTTCAGGAATTCAGGAGTATCATCGACAGGTGGCAAATTGCTCTGAGGATTAGGGTCGTCGCCCAAAATCTTCTTGACCTTGGAATAGTCGCCTCCTCTGAAGTTGCCAGTACCGTCTCCTTCGGTGAAGGACTGTGAAGTTATCATCGGCGGTCGAGCTGGTATGGTTCGGGATTCGGTGCGCTGATGTGGTCTGTCGTACGGCATTGTATCGTTCCTCCGCAGCTGTTCCCGTTGGGTCACGTCCTCCCTCTGCCGCGATTCGGCCTGCTGCTGCAAATTAATCTGAACCTGTTCCGACAGTAGTTGAAGGGAGAACCCGATGTGTGACGAGTTCGTCTCCAGCGCCTTTGCGCACTGTCGGACATAGTCTAGACGGCCTTCCAGAGCTTCACCTCGCACTTCCGCCCATTCATCAGCCAGGGGGCCGGCCACTGCTTGACAACCCAGGATGAGGTCAGACATGTTGTCGTACAGACTTTGCTTGTTGGTGCTGAAGTCTGCCAGCTGCGGCGTTTGAAAGCTATTTCCCAACGAAGACAGGTCGATCGATTCGATGACTGCGATCCATGGTTTGAAAGTCTCCAAAACCTTTCCACCCGCTAGACAAACGTTGTTGCCAATCACTTCATGCTTGAATGGCATCATGATCTTGTCCCCGACGACCAAGTTCTTGTCCAGTTCTCGAATGCTGAATACGAGCATTCTCTTCAGCTCATCAAGCCGCTCCAAAAGCTTACCATCTAGCAGTGCTGTTGGCTCAACCACACCCTCCTCGTCTTCGAGGAAGTTGGCTGTAATGGGGTCACGCGCCCCCAAGCCATTGTTTTGCCAGCTGCCACCCGTGGAGCTGCCGATGACGAAGCCAGGGAACAGACGAGGAATCTCTTCGCCCCTCTGCTGTCGCGCGATCTCCACATAGCTGAAGACACCAAGCAAAACGCCATCGGCTTCTTGCAGGCACTTTTGTACCGACTCGGCGTTGGGCCAGTCAGCCGCAGCGATGTGGGAAGAAATCACGAGCTTTGAAAACTTGGACATCATGTCTCTGAAGTGAGGATAAAGGGCCTTGTTCGTTGAGATGATGGAAGGCTGGCCAGAGTGGTTGTCTGTGGTGCCCGAGCCAGCCGCGAGCAGCAGTCTCAAATGGTCCGATATATCCTCTGCTCGTGCAACATACTCGGAGCGATTGTTGCTTGTGATGGCGTCACGGTAGCGATCTACGGCTCTGCGCATGTTAGACACGAGGCGAGTCCACGTGAGGGATGGCGCTGAGCCATCATCGAAGAACGACCGAGGAACGGTGCTGGTGGGCGGCGTATTGTAGGACGTGCTCGTGAACGACGTTGCAGACGCTATCATGGGCGTGGTGCTTGGTGCTAAATTCGGGTTCACATATTTGTTCTCCCCCCGAGTGATTTGCGCGATGCCGTTCATAGAGTCCATGGACGTGGACGGGGATAGCATGTCGTTGTTGGATCGTCGGTTGCGAGGCTGCCGCGAGTAGGCCTAGTCAGAAAAGAGAACACATCCGTCAGGATTGAACACCTTACCAAGGATCCGCGAGACGCAAGCATGAGAGACTCGCCCTCTAGCTCCGATGCCGAATTTGCCTCCGAGTCCTCATCCTCGTCCTGCGTCAGCCCTCTCGCCATCATCTCCGGGGGTGGGCGTGTCTTTTCCGGAACATTGACGTTCATCCTATTGCGCGGACCGGTTTCGTTGGTCGACACGGGTGACTCTAAAGGCAATTCCATACTCCTGTCTCCTGTCATCATGTTGTAGTAGAAAAGACGGCCGTCGGAGGTTGCCTGTGGAATCCAGAAATCGGCTCTCGATTTGTCGCTCAAGTCGGCGCCCTCGAGCGGAAGAGCGTTGTTAAGATCGTCCAACTCCGACTCATCGTCCTCCTCAAGCTGCTCATCATAGACTTCTTGGTCATCTTGGTCGTCGTCGACAGGGCCAAGATCGCCATTCTGGTCATGGTCGGGAATTTCGTCGGGGCTCGTGATTATCTGACAATAGTTGCTTGGAAACCAGCCGCGTACGCCGTTGATAACGCCGTCCCACCAACCGCTTTCCAGCTGCGTAATAACCTGAATGACGTCTCCTTCGTGGAAGCTGAGACTGGTACGGTCGTCGGCCTCGTAGTCGTACAGAGCTCGGACGTACATGGTGCCCGGCGGGGCGGTCCCCGCAATGCCGTTCATGAGGGAGGAGGTGGCTGCGATGGTCTGGGAATAAGTTGAGTAAGACTGGCCGACGTTGGAACCGTCCAACGTCGGTTGTGAAGGGTAATAGTTGCTAGATTCGGAACGGAGGTTTTCGCGCGAGGGTTTTTGTCGAGAACTGTAGGCGTTACTCTTCTGACCCTGAACTAGTGCCGGCACTGCGGTTTGTGTCATCAGCATGATGAGGCGGTCGCGCTGATACCCCAAAGAAGGGTCAAGTCATGATCTGGGCAGGAGTGTTCCTTCTGCTCCAGCCTCGTAACGTCCAGTCGGAGAAGCGGTCGTCAATCGCGCCGTTGAAAGAGCCGTGTGCGTACGGGAAAAGAATGTGTGTGTGTGTTGGTTGGGGCGACGAGATGTTGAGCGTCGGGAACCGAACCCACAATCGAGTAGGCGCAGGTTGGAGCAGGGGGTTGCGGGGGCGTCGTTCTCTTCCAAGGAGGTGGGCAGGCCCGGCCGTGTGTGCGCGTAAGGAAGTGTACGTACGGCTTCCGCGTGTAGGCGGGCGTGTCAACGAAGACGATGCCCCGAGGCTGGGCGTGTTCGAGAAAGGGAACTTCGGGCGAGTTTTCGCGATTCTGAAAGCTGAATGGTGGAATGAGCAGTTGTGCCGGCGGGTAGAGTCGTGTCGGATGCTGACGAGGATTCGCTAGGAGATTTTTCGCGTCGTGGGCGCTGAGCGGGAGGGAATGAGGAGGAGTAGCAACGACAGCGGCGATATCAGCAGGAGTCGAGTAGAGCCGGGAGAGGATCGCCTGATGTGGGAAGCCCGCCCGGAAGCGACCAACACAGAGTGGTGTCGGTGATGTCGAGGGCCCGGAGCGGAAGGTAAGACAGGGCGGTTTGATTGCCGCTTTGCCCTTAGGGTGCCGATGTCGAGGGATCTTTCAGTTGCGATGTCGGTGTCGTCGCGGTGGTCGTCGTCTTTGAACGAGATGGAACAGCAACGTCTTGAGGCCGGCGGCAATGGTCGTTTCGACCGTAGTGGTGTTCTTCAATGGGAAGCCACAGAGTGCTTAGGGGGATTGATCTAGCGGCCGTGGTCGCAAGATTGGTCGGGCCCAAGACACACTGAGGCTTTGTGCCCCAGCAGTAACTGAGGTGCGGGAGATGGGATGGCGGGGGGTAACTCAAGCCTCTCGTAGTAACAGGCGTCCAAGCAACATCGAGAGTGGGAATGGTAGTGGCAGCGGCAGTGGTACCTCGTAGAACGCTAGGCGTCCACTTCCTTAGGTAGGTACCTTAAGGTAGGTAGGTAGTTGCAGCCCGAGTACTTCTTCGCAAGCCTGAATTGAATACCTACTTACAGGCACCTTAGGCAAAGGCGACAACCACCTTTAGGTGCCTTAGGTGCCTACCTAAGGTAGGTACCTTAGGTAGGTAGGAACTGAAAGCAAGGTCCACTGCACCGCACCGCAACCACTGACCACTGTTCGGTTTCTTTCCCCCATCCCCTCGTCCTCCGTTTTCCCTCCTCCCTCCTTGCCCTTGGCGTCTCCTCCCCTCCTCCTCTTCCTCGTGCTGCTCCAGGGCCCTGCCTGCCCGTCTTCCGCAGAGTGGGTCCATTGAATATTTCCCGGTATCTCACTGGCTAGGGCCGCTTTCTTGGAAGAAACGGACCGCGAAATGCGTGGTTTAAGGCCATCTAAAGCTCCTGGTTAGGGTGACCTGACACAGTGCACCACTAATCCGCCTTAGGTCGCTCTTGCGCTTGTTCGTTGTTCATTTTGACCACCAGGTCGGCGCGGGTTGCGTAACCCTTTTAAACATAGGTTCACAGTGGGCATCAGGAACCCCAGCCTAGGTAGGTAATAAAGGTTCGTCGCCATCAGCTGACGGGTGGCCTTTGGCGCCTTGAAAGTTGAGCCCGCAAGAGCAACTTGCAAGAGAAGAGGTCGATGCGACAAGCACGGCGAGGGTCCAGTGAGATGAGGAAGGGGGAGGGTCCTGGAACAGGGGCTGAGGTGAGGTGCTTCGGGCATCTGGACGCTTACACCGGTGTGGAGCCAGGCGCCTGGGCTGCCGCGCACTGTCTCGACTGTGCAGAAGCCCTGCGGCCGACGCACTGTCTTACAGATGCGGTACCTAGGTGCCTACTTAGGTACCTTACCTACTACCTACCTCAGGTAAGGTAGGTAGGTACCCAAGGGAAGGTAGCGCAGGCACCTCACCTCGGGCAGTGTTCGCCCAGACTTCCGTTCTCTCCAGTGTTCCATTGGCTGAGGTGCCTGCAGTTTGCCCACAATCCTCCCGCATCCTCGGAGCCCTCTCTCGATGTTGAGGTAGGCACGTTATCGTCACTCGAGCAACGACAACACCACCTTCCAACGACACATCCAAAGCACACCCGCACCATCTCCATGGCGTACACACCTGATACTCGGCTCCTCCTCCTCCTCACCACCACCGGCAACTGCAAGTCTAATCTCGCCGGCCGGAACTCTTCATCTGAAGATGGGGTAGCCTTGGGTTTTTACCCGTCATGTTTCCCGACGGCTCGACGAACATCCGTCCCCCATCAAGCGCCGTCGCAAATCACCAACCACCCGGCCCGGCTCGATACCCCTCTCTTTTTTCTTGCGCCCTCTGCCCCCCGCCTGCTTCTGTGTTGCAGGCACCGTTGAAGCGTCATCCCCTCCGTTCATCGTGGAATCCGGCTGATGTTCTCGACGCCGATCAATTGCCGCTATTCTCGATCTTGCTATGCATAATGACCTAAGGTGCCCTCGTTGTTGATTGCGCTGGGTTTACCTAGTGCCGCAATATCCAAGTGGCCGGTTTCTGTCCGTAGAATTGCCATGAAACGACGAAACAAGTACCAAGTAGGCACCCGGCCCACGGGTTCGAGCAAGGACCGGACCTTGAGCCTCAAAGCCAAATGATGAAGCGCGCTACGAGTATCGATACACGCTTTCCGGACACTAATACACGTCAACGACGGCAGCAGATCGTGGTGCGCTCGTGTTTCTGGACCTCGGGCTGGGTGAGAGGCATCGACGGCGAGGCGTCGTCGGCATTTGCGTTGGTCCAATTTCCAGATGCGCATAGGCTACAACGCTGCACCAACCACTCGCGGTGATCGCCAGGGGCCAGAGAGACAGACGAGTTGGAGTCTGCCTCTAGCCCGTGTAGCTGATCCTCGCGTGGTCGTTTACTGTGCGCCCAAGAAAAGACATATCGACATTGAAAGCTTATCCAAAGGCGCTTGCATCGCAGGCAGAAGCAATGGCGATTGCTCAAAATAGGGTAGCTCATTTGCTCATGTCATGCCCCATTTGGTCCACGACTAACCCGCCCGACCGGCTGCACAATGTCGACATGAAGGGCGAGCAAGCTGCTGAGGGGCACATCGGGGGTCAGTGGATGCCGGAAGAGTCGCCAAGCTTGCGGCTTGCCAGTGTTTGGGAGTTTCCGAGGCAGCCCTTGAATGTGCCATGCCATTAATTAGAACACGTCCACCATCTCCATCAAGCCAACCTCCAGCGAGCACCCTAGCACTCCTAGCTATGTAGCAGCGCGCATGGAAACAGGCGCTACTAACGGGGAACCGGTTGACCGGAACCGTGCCGCGAAAGTGGCCCTGACTCCTCCTCTGGCGCCCAGACGTGGGGATGCCCTTTCTGCCTTATTTACTCTGTACATACCTACTTACCTAGGTACCTTGCCTTTGGTAGGTACGGATAGGCAAGGAGGTAAGGCAGGTAAGGAAGGTGTCGTAGCGGGTGGTATGCCCCGCTGGCTCCAAGTTCCGTCCCAAAGTGTCCCGTTCCCTCTCCTCCCGTGCCGTCCTGATGTCCCGTAGGGCGTGGGTATCCTCATCCCCCCTCTCCTTACCTACTTGAAAGAACGGTGTGCGGCGTGCCACCGGCACCATGGTTGTGTTGGCCTTCGTATGACAACACCACGCGCCTTCCGCTTGGGACGAAACATGGCGTCTAGGTAAAGCACGTAGAGCACGTATCAAAAGACCTCATGTCATTCTAGAAAAGGACTCTTCAGCCTTCAACTACCATTGCCACGGCTGCAAGTCTAAACCCAGCACTGAAGCCAAGTCAGCGGCCTTGACAAGACGCCTGTCTCCGTACCCGCAGGCCCTGCCTTGTTTCTCAGACCCGATCGTTGGAGAGCACCGAATGCCCGGGTTATTCTGGGCTACGATAATAACTCCCCTCCCAGGTTCCTTTCGTGACCGCTATCGAATTCTGATTCTGGGTCTTCTTCTAGCATGTGTACATTAGTACTGCGTACAGAGGACGTAGCTAAAAGTATTCGTACATTAGGGGTCCTATATAGCTATATAATTATTAGTAGGGTTTAAGCTATAGGGATTATAAACAATCTTCTATCTATTTTAGAAGTAATTTTAATATATTAAAACGAAGATATTTTAACTAAAAATTAGCTTATACTATTATATTAATATTAGTATTCTATTTAGAGGTTAGCTTTAAAAGAGGGGGGATCTTACTTTAAACTAAATACTACTAATACTACTATATATCTAGTATATTATTAATAAAGTTAAAAGAGTAAAATATTATAATAAAAGCTTTAATTTTAACTTTATAGAGGTTAAATAAGTTAACAGTTATTAAGATCTATAGAGATTTTAAGATATTTTAAAATATACTTAACTTAATATATAAAAAGATTATAAATTAAAAATAATAACTAAGAAATATTATACTTAATATATATATTTAAGGCCTACTAGCCTTATATTATGAAATTTAACTAGTATTAACTATAAAAGCTAGACTAGTCCCCTTATCTTCTACTAATAACCTTTAGGTTATATAACTACTTAGATATTATCTTTATTTCTACGCTCCTCTATTAAACTTTAAATATTATAATAAGCCTTAGCTATCTTCTTCTAGCTACCTCTATCTCTATTAGTTTCTTTAATCTCTCGCTCCTCTAAGCTATACTTACCCTTTACGCTATATTTAAACTACGCCTATCTTCTATTAAAGTCTCTTATGCTATTTAGACGTCTACGCTTAAATAACATCTTCTACTCTACTATATTAGCAGTCTAGTTAACCTATATAAGTAGGTATCGCAGTTCACTCTATACTTTTTTTCATAGTACTAAAACCTAATAGTAGTACTTTAACCTATACTTAATCTTAATAAAGTAAATAAATAAATCTTAGTATAACTAGTTATTAACGCTTAGCTTAACTTATCCTTAGTAGAAGAGAGTAAATAAGTAAATAAGTAAGTAGTAGAGTAGTAAAATATACTAGTAAGAGCGTTATTTATAACGCTATTATTTATAAGAATATTATTTATAATGTTATAAAAGTATTATCTATAATATAGAATGCTAATAGTACTTATAGTAGCTAGAACTTAGTAATAGCTTAAACTTATACTTAAGAGCGTAAACTTAATAGTATAACTCTTTACTACTATAGCTAAAAGGGTTCTTATAGCTATAGTATAATAACTTAACTACTACTTTAAATAAAGCCTTAAGCTTATTCCTTATATCTTCCTATATATATAGTAACTATAATAACTTTCCTATCTTTCTTACTTATTATAACTCTATATAAGCTAAGTAAAGCTATACTAAATAACTTAATCTATAAAACTAATATTAATAAAGTTAAAGGCTTTAAGTTTAGTAACCTTCTCTTTACTAATAAGAAAACCTTCTTTAAATTTACTTAGAAATATTTACTTAAAATAGTTAATAAGAGTAATATAATAAAGTTATATAGCCTTAAGATTAATATAAAGATAGTTAAAGCTATTAATAATAATCTTAATACTTATAATTACTTTATAAGCTTTTTTAAGATAGCTAAAGTAGCTTAAGTAGAACGTTAGTAAGTTAAGAAGGGTAAATATATTAAAAGTATAGTTAATAGTAATAAAGCTATTAAAACTATATAGTAAAGTAGAAGATATTATAATAGCATAATAGTATAAAGGTTTTAAAGTTCTTACGTTTAGTAGAGTAGTATAAACGTCTAAATAGTAGAGGAGATAATAAAAGATAAATATAGATTAAATATAGCGTAAGAGATAGAGGAGACTAATAGAGATAGAGGTAGCTAGAGGAAGATAGTTAAGGCTTATTATAGTGTTTAAAGTCTAATAGAGGAGTATAGAGGTAAAAATAATTTCTAAGCCTAAACTATAGTTATATAACCTAAAAGTTATTAGTAGTAGGTGAGGGGATTAGTCTAGCTTTTATAGTTAATACTAGTTAAATTTTATAATATAAAGCTAGTAGCCTTTCTACTCTACTATATAGTCTTAATATAAAGCCTTACTACTATTAGCTATACTCTTACTATATTTACTTTTCTTAATTTACTAGTATTTAAGCCTTTAGGTTGCTTTAGTTATCTTAAAGAAGCTTATAAGGTATTTATAAGTATTAAGATTATTATTAGTAGCTTTAACTATATCTATATTAATCTTAAAGCTATATAACTACTATAGATTGTTTTTATTAGTTATAGCTTTAAATAAGTATAGCTAAATAAGTTTAAGAAGGGTTATTTTATTAGTATAAGTAAATAAGTTATAGCTAGAGCTTTTAATATCCTTAATATTAATCTTATAGATTAAGTTATTAAGCTAAGCTTTACTAAGCTTACGTTTATATTTAAAGAGGGGGAAGGATGTTATATAAAGTTACTATATATATAAGAGAATATAAAGAATAAACTTAAAGCTTTATTTAAAGTAGTAGTTAAGTTCTTATATTATAACTATAAGAACCCTTTTAGCTATATAAAGAGTTATATTATTAAGTTTATACCTTTAAATATAGGTTTAAGCTATTACTAAGCTTTAGCTATATTATAGAAAATACCTTTATAATATTATAAATAACGCTCTTATAAATAATAGTATTATAAATAATACTCTTACTAATACGTTTTACTACTTTACTACTTACCTACTTATTTACTTACTTTTTTCTATATAGCTAGAAATAAGTTAAGCTAAACGTAAATAACTAGTTATACTAAGATTTATTTATTTACTTTACTAAGATTTATATAAGTTAGAATACTACTATTAAGTTTTAATACTATAAAAAGAAGTATAGAGTAAACTATAATATCTACTTATATAGGTTAATTAAACTACTAATATATATATATTTACAAAAGCTATTAATATAAATATCTATTAGTTATTATTAATAAATTTAAAGATTTAATTTTAGATATTTTAATAAAAAGGTGTAATACCTAAATAGTATTTAATATAATAGATAACTAATGTAATTTACTATATATTTATTTAAAAATAACTTCTTAATAAATTAGTAAACTATATATTAATATTTTAAATATTAATACTTCTATAATATTAAATTAATAACTAAACTAAAACTAAATAACTAAAAAAAACGTTTAACTATAATAAGTATTATAGTATAGTTTTTAGATAATTAAAGATTAAAAGAAAGTTATATAGAGTAATAAGACCTCCATAATATTAAAAGTAATTTATAATAAGTAAAAAATATAATAAAAACTCTATAAAGCGTTTTATTACTATATTATTAAATATAAATAGAAACATAAATAAAAGTTTATATTCTAGATATACTTTTATTAATATAAAATTAAGTTTTATTATATATAGTATTAAGAAATAAAAATAAATAAAAGTAATATATATAATAAATAGCTAGATATAGTTAGTATTATAAAGTAGTAGATTAAGTAAAATAGAAAGTTATAGAAATTATAAAAATAGCTAGTTTAAAAAAGAAGCTATCAAAGCCTAAGTAGTAGAAATATGTAGCTAAAACTAATATTATAAATCAAAGTTTTAAAAAAAGTTATATTAACTAATATTAATATTAATATTTAATTTTAAAGTTATTTTATATACTTTTTATAAAGTAATAGTAATATATCTTTAGATATAATAATATAAGAGGATAATACTAGCTTTTATACTTTATATATTATAAAACCTTATAAGCTCTAGCGCCTAAAGCTTTTACTAAGTTATTATTAGCTATTTTAAAGAGAAGGGCCTACTTCTAGCTACTATTTAGCTACTAAAAAGTAAACTAAGATTCAGTTCTTATTTAATATAAATTTTAACTATATTATTCTCTTAATTTTAATTTTTATTTTAAAATTAAATTTAAATCTTCTATTATAGGTTACTATTAAAATAATAATATAATATATAGATAATTAAGTAGCTATAAGTAAAAGATTATTTTTAGTAACTTTCTATTTATAAATTTATTTAAAGAGAAGTTTAATATTTTAAATTAGAACTCTAAAAAATAATCCTTTAAGTTTCTAATTCTTTAAACTTAAGTAATAAAATAAAGAATTTAAACTTTATATTATAATATAAGATTTTTAAATTAAAGTATTAACTTAAAGTTAAGTAATAAATTAATAGAAAAGTAACTAAAGTAATAAAAAACATTAATCTCTTTATAATAATTTATTTAAAAATAGTTTGAAGTTTAAGATTAAAAATATTAATATTTTAACTAATAAGTATATATTTTACTATTAAGATAAGTAAGTAATTAATCTTAAATAAGTTTATTTAAATATTCTAAAACGATTTCAAAAGAATTAGTTTTAAATCTTTAATAAACTAAAATATATAAAATCTATATATTATATTTAATAGTATTAATATATCTTTAATTTACTATTAGAATATTCTAAAGAAAAACTATAAATTACTTTAAGTTTTTAAAATAAACTAAAACCTTTTTAAAAAAATATAATATCTTAAAAATTAAAAATTATATAAGATTTTATTAGGCTGCTAGCCTTATATTATGAAATTTAACTAGTATTAACTATAAAAGCTAGACTAGTCCTTTTACTCTCTACTAATAACCTTTAGGTTATATAACTATAAGTAGTTTAGACTTAGATATTATCTTTACTTCTATGCTCCTCTATTAGTTAGTCTATTAAGACTTTAAATACTATAATAAGCTAAGTTAACTATCTTCCTCTAGCTGCTTCTATTATAAGAGGATATAAGAAATAAGCTTAAGGCCTTATTTAAACAGTTACATTCTTATACTATAGCTATAAGAACCCTTTTAGCTATAGTTATAAAGAGTTATACTATTAAGTTTATACCCTTAAGTATAGGTTTAAGCTATTACTAAGCTCTAGCTATATTATAGATAACGTTTTTATAATATTATAAATAACGTTCTTATAAATAATAATGTTATAAATAACGCTTTTATTAGTATATTTTACTACTTTACTACTTACTTACTTACTTACTTACTTTCTTCTACTAAGGATATGTTAAGTTAAACGTTAAGAATTAGTTATATTAAAATTAATTTATTTACTTTATTAAGATTAAGGATAAGTTTAAGTACTACTATTAAGTTTTAATATTATAAAAAAACGTATAGAGTAAAGTATAATACTTACTTATATAGGTTAACTAAACTACTAATAAATAGAAAGAGAATTAAAACTTTATGAATTTAATAATTATTTTTAGTTTTTAGAATATAAATTTATATAGCTACTAAAAAAAGAATAAGTATATTTTTATTATACTAAAATTCTTAAGAAAATTAAAAATAATATATGTAAAGTATTTATAACCTTTTTTAATATTTATATTAAAATAGTTATTTTAGTTAACTATATATAATAAACTATTAGAAAGAATTATAAATATAAAAAGAATTCTTAAATTATAATAAATTCTTTCCTAAATATTATTATTTTATAAGTAAATTTTAAAGTTATTTTAAATCCTCTACTTCTATTTTATTTTTATAAATAAAAAACTATTTAAGTAAAAATAACTAACTTTTAGAGTATTATATTTAGAATAGTTTTAATTCTTTATTCCTAAAATACTTAAAAAAAGAAAGGAATTAAAGGGAAAAAGTAATAAATCCTTTATAGTTTAATTTATAAATAAATCTTTTATTTTAAAGTTAAAAGAAAACTAAAGCTTTAAAGTAGATCTTTATATTTCTCTTAAACCTATATTAAAAACTACTTATTATTCTTATATCTTTATTTAAATAAAATAATATTAAGAACTATTATATATTTTTATTAGTTTAAAAATTATTTTTAAATATAATTTAATTCTCTTCAATTTTATTAAATTATATAGATTAAACTAAGCTAAGATTAATACGTTTATTCTAAAAATAGCTAATTATTTAAAAATCTTTACTTATAAAGTATATTAAGTTCTAATTATAGTTATTAACTTCTAAAGGGCTACTTATTTATTTATATATTAGCAGTTTAATTAATCTATATAAGTAGGTATTATAGTTTACTTTATACTTTTTTTTATAGTATTAAAACCTAATAGTAGCAGTTTAACCTATACTTAATCTTAATAAAGTAAATAAATAAATCTTAGTATAACTAGTTATTAATACTTAGCTTAATTTATCTCTAGCTATATAGAAAAAAGTAAATAAAGAGGTAAGTAAGTAGTAAAGTAGTAAAATATACTAATAAAAGTATTATTTATAACGTTATTATTTATAAGAGCGTTATTTATAATATTATAAAGGTATTATCTATAATATAGCTAAAGCTTAATAATAGCTTAAACCTATACTTAAAGATATAAACTTAATAGTATAACTCTTTATAACTATAGCTAAAAGGGTTCTTATAACTATAGTATAAGAACTTAACTACTACTTTAAATAAAGCTTTAAGTTTATTCTTTATATCTTCTTATATATATAGTAACTATAATATCCTTCCCCCTCTTTAAATATAAGTATAAGTTAAATAAAGCTAAGCTAGATAACTTAATTTATAAAACTAATATTAAAGATAATAAAAGCTTTAACTATAGTTTACTTACTTATACTAATAAAATAACTTTTCTTTAATTTACTTAGCTATATTTATTTAAAGCTATAACTAATAAAAATAATCTACAATAGTTATATAGTTTTAAGATTAATATAGATATAGTTAAAGTTATTAATTATAATCTTAATACTTATAAATACTTTATAAGCTTCTTTAAAATAGTTAAAGTAGCTTAAGAAGTTAGTAAGTTAGGAAAAGTAAATCTAATAATAAGACTATAGCTAATAGTAGTAGAGCTCTTTTTATATTAAGACTATATAGTAGAGTAGAAGATATTATCTATTATAGCGTAGCCTCTAGCTATTCACTATAATTTTTACTTACTTAGAGCAATAGACCTCTTAACTTTACGCCTCTTAATAATATATATAGCTTTTAGTTATATAATTATAACTCTCCTAACTTTAGCTATACTTATATATATATATTATACTAAATAACTTTATAATCTTTAACTTCACTTTAGTAATAATATAGTTTATAATTACTTAATTACTATAGACTACTAAACTATTAACCTATCCTCTCTCTTATATATTACTTATACTACTATTAAATACTATCCTTATTATTACTTTACTATCTACTATAATAGCTTCTTTAGAAGTAAGTTATTACTATTATTATAGCTTTTTTATTTAATTAAGCTAGCTAATAGCTTTATAGTAGCTATACTATTATTAGTAATACTCTCTCTACTTAGTATAAGCTATACTTACTAATCCTTAGAAAGCTACTTCTACTTTAATATTATAAAAAGCTTATTTAAAGAAGAGCTACTCTATAAAGTATATAAGTACTTTATTTACTTTTACTACTAAGTTTATATACTTATTATTAATTAAGTTATATATTATAAAGTACCTTATAGGAGTATTAATAAAATCTCTTTTAAGTTTTATTCTAATTATATACTCTCTATATATCTTAGATTATATAAAGAAAAAGTAGGTTTTATTAATCTAATTAATATTAAACTCTATAGTAAGCTTTTATATATTATTTATATTAATGAGTATACTAAGCTTAAAGTATCTATATATAAGGTTAGGTATTAATATTATAAAAGTTTCTTATAAGTTATAAGGATAAGTTATTAATATAGGTTTAAAGGTAAGGAAAAGGAAGAGAGATAGGCGTAAGGCTTTATATATAAAGCTCTTTATACTTCTAGCTATAAAAACCTCTTAGGCCTCTAGCTGTTTACTATGATTTTTACCTGCTTAGAGCGACAGACCTCCTAACTCCACGCCTCCTAATAATATATACAGCCTTTAGTTATATGATCCCTAATAACCTCTTAAGTCTCTAACCACCTCTCCTAACCTTAGCTGCACTTATATATATACATTAGTTAACAACTTCACAATCTTTAACTTTATTTTAGTAATAATATAGTTTATAATTACTTAATTACTTAATTACTAACTACTAAACTATTAACTTATTCTTTCTCTTACGTATTACTTACGCTACTATTAAATACTATCTCTATTACTGCTTTACTATCTACTAAAAGTAAGTTATTACTATTATTATAGTCTTCTTATTTAATTAGGCTAGCTGACGCCTTTATAGTAGCTATGCTGTTGTTAGTAACGCTCTCTCTATTAGTTAGCATAAGGCGTACTTATTAATATTCCCCTACTAGGCTTATACTAAGGCTTAGGCTACGTCTACCTTAATATTATAGAGGGTTTATATAAAGAAAGGCTACTCTTTAGGATAGCTAGAGATATATATAGCCTCTATATTAAAGCTATTAGGTCTTATTATTACTATAATTACTTAGTAAATAAGGTTCTTTAGAGGAGTATTACTAAAAGCTTTATTTAATATAACTTTAATAAAGCGTTTCTAATTAGGGATAAAGTATATACTAAACTTAAAGGTTTTATTTAGTATATAGATATTATTCTATATAGTAGTATCTCTAGCTATATTCTTAAAAAAAGGTATATTTTATATAGGGTTAGTATTCTTATATTTCTTACGTAGTATAGATATTATAAAGCTTTAGGATTTATTATAAGTTAATAAAGAAGAGAAAGAGGAAGAGGGATAGATATAAAGCCTTACGTTAGAGTTTTTATACTTCTAGCTATAAGAACCTCTTCTAATAACCTCTTTAGTTAAGGAGTTATCTTTTATATAGTAGTATTACTAAGCTATAAGAGCTTTAGTAACCTATTTAGCCTTAATATAATTAGCCTTACTATATGTAGCGTTACTAGCTTTACGCTATATAGCTAGCGCTATTACTATTCTATTAGTCTATTTAGCTAAAGTATATATTTAACTTTATAATATTTAGAGGGTTTACTTACTAGTAAGAATATATAGGGTTTCTATACTATTTTCCTTAATTAGCAGAAGGTATAGGTTAAAGTACCTATATAGTATTTCTAGAATTATGCCTACATATAGGGTGAACTTTACTATAGTCTCTTTATAGGGGGGCTGCGTTATAACTATAAACTTAATATATATATAAGTATAGCTAAAGTTACGAGAGGATTATATAACTAAAGGCTAATAAAGCGCTTCTAATTAGAGATAGAGTATATATTAAACTTAAGGGTTTTATCTAGTATATAGATATTATTCTACGTAGTAATATCCTTAGCTATATTCTTAAAGAAGGGTGTGCTTTATATAAAGTTAGTATTCTTATATTCCTTATATAGTATAGATATTATAAAGTTTTAAGATTTATTATAGGTTATAAGAATAAGTTATTAATATAAATTTAAAGATAAGGAAGAAGAAGAGGAAGAAGGATAAGTATAAAGCTTTATATATAGTAGAGCTTTTATACTTCTAGTTATAAGAACCTCTTTTAATAACCTCTTTAGTTAAGGAGTTATCTCTTATATAGTAACGTTACTAAGCTATAAAAGCCTTAGTAACTTATTTAGCTCTAATATAATTAGCTTTACTATATATAGCGTTACTAGCCTTACGTTATATAGCTAGCGTTATTACTATTCTACTAGTTTATTTAGCTAAGGTATATATTTAACTTTATATAAGGGTTTACTTACTAGTAGGAATATATAGGGTTTCTATACTATTTTCTTTAATTAGTAGAAAGTATAAGTTAAAGTACCTATATAGTGTTTCTAGAATTATACTTATATATAGGGTGAATTTTACTATAGTCTTTTTATAGGGGGGCTGCGTTATAACTATAAACTTAATATAACTAAAGGCTATATATATTATTAAGAGGTATAAAGTTAGGAGGTTTATTGCTCTAAGTAGGTAAAAATTATAGTGAATAGCTAGAGGCTAAGGATTAAAGTATTTTATAAAAGTTCTAACTAAGTATTAAAACTTAAACTTTTTTATATTTTAAACTTATATTATAGAAAAATAAACTTATTAATATATTTATTTTATACTTTATAACTTTATTATTTATTACTACTAAAGTAAAAATAACTTTATTAATAAGCTATTTAAATACTTTAATTATTATAACAAAGGAGTTTTTAATTTTAACTTTTTATTAAGTATTTCTAAAAAAGTTAAATTACTATAGAAATCTTAGTTAAATTAAACTAAAGTCAAAAAAGTATAATATATTTAAATAGTAACTTAAACTAAAGTTTAATATATTATAAGAAATAAATAAGTTTATAACTTTAAAATAACTTTAAATTTAAGATAATTTATTAAACAACTATAATTCATAGATCTTTAATACTAAAAGTAATACCTCTAAATTGATAAAGAAAACTTATTAAAGTATTAAAATTTAAAAGTTAATTTTCTTAAGTACATAAATTACATTCTTATCTCTAATAAAATATTAATTTAAATAGAGATTTTATCTTTTCACTATAATGACTTTTTAGTTATATACTTTAGTAAAAATAAAACTATTCAACTTATTTAAAAGAAGTTTTAATAGATAAATCTTAACTAAAATATTAGAGAATATATTAATAGTTATAAAGTTTATAATATAATAAAAACTAAAAAGTATTAACTTTATAGTAAATTATAGTTATTACTACTATTAAACTAGCTTTTTAAAGAAATATTAATAGATATAATAATTAGACTTTTATAATTATAAGATAGCTAAAAACTTTATAACTCTATCTTAGTAATTATAAACTATTAATATAAGTATAAGTAAATTTAGAGGTATAATATATACGCCTATATAGTATAAAGTTATAGATAAGCTTATATTATAATAAAATATAATAACTTTAAGTATTTAAAGGTATTTAATTATATAGATAATAATAAAGCAAGAGATATATTATAATAATTCTAGTTGTTATAGTTTTTAGTTTATATCTTAAGGTAGGGAAAAAGCAGGGAAAAGATAACTTAAAGCGTATATAGATAAACTACTAATTATATAATAAGGTTATATAATTATACATATTAAATAATTAATATTATAGTTATAAGTCATAATAAATAAAGCATTTTTATATAAGGTTTTATACTTTAAAGTCTATTAGTTTATTTTATATAGAATATTTAAGTAAGTAAGTATTCTTATAAGTATTATTATTATTATATAAGATATTATATATTAATATAAGCTAATTTACTAAGTTCTATATATTCTTTATTATTAATATAATAATAATTATAATAAAACTAATTAAACTCTTTTTTAGAAAAAAATAGAGTTAATTTATAGATTATTTAAAAGTATTATTAGTAATAAGAAGTTACTATTTATTAGTTAAATTTAAATAGATCTTTATTATTATAATGAAATAAAATATAAGTTTTTTATTATATTTTATTTATAACCTAATAAATAAATAAAATATAAGTTTTTTATTATATTTTATTTATAACCTAATAAATCAATAAAAGCTATAAATAAAACTCTAAAATAATATTTATAATACTTTATAAATAAAGCTGAATTAAACTAAATTAAATTACTGCTTATAATAATATTTATATATATTAGCAGTCTAGTTAACCTATATAATTAGGTATTATAGTTCACTCTATACTTTTTTTTATAATATTAAAACCTAATAATAGCACTTTAACTTATATTTAATCTTAATAAAGTAAATAAATAAATCTTATTATAACTAGTTATTAACGCTTAGCTTAACTTATTCTTAGTAGAAGAGGGTAAATAAGTAAGTAGGTAGGTAGTAGAGTAGTAAAACATACTAGTAAGAGCGTTATTTATAACGTTATTATTAGAATGCTAATAGTACTTATAGTAGCTAAAGCTTAGTAATAGCTTAAACCTATACTAAAAGGTATAAACTTAATAGTATAACTCTTTATATAGCTAAAAAGGTTCTTATAGCTATAGTATAATAACTTAACTACTACTTTAAATAAAGCTTTAAACGTATTCCTTATATCTTCTTATATATATAGTAACCTTATATAATAACTTTCTTATCTTTTCTACTTATTATAACTCTATATAGGCTAGGTAAAGCTATACTAAACAACTTAATCTATAAAACTAATATTAATAAAGTTAAAGGTTTTAAGTTTAGTAACTTTCTCTTTATTAATAAGAAAACTTTCTTTAAATTTACCTAAAAGTACTTATTTAAAATAACTAATAAGAGTAATATAATAGAGTTATATAGCTTTAAGATTAATATAGAAATAGTTAAAGTTATTAATAATAATCTTAATACTTATAATTACTTTATAAACTTCTTTAAAATAGCTAAAGTAGTTTAAGTAGAATATTAGTAAGTTAAGAAGGGTAAATATATTAAGAGTATAGCTAATAATAGTAAAGCTATTAAGACTATATAGTAGAGTAAAAGACGTTATAATAGCGTAATAGTATAGAGGCCTTAGGACCCCTACGTTTAGTAGAGTAGTATAGACGTCTAAATAGTAGAGAAGACTTAGAAGATAGGTATAGATTAAATATAGTATAAAGGGTAGGTATAGCTTAGAGGAGTAGAGATAGAAGCAGCTAGAGGAAGATAGTTAAGGCTTATTATAGTGTTTAAAGTCCTAATAGACTAACTAATAGAGAAGTATAGAGGTAAAGATAATATCTAAGTCTATAGTTATATAACCTAAAGGTTATTAGTAGAGGGTGAGGGGACTAGTCTAGCTTTTATAGTTAATACTAGTTAAATTTTATAATATAAGGCTAGCAGCCTATAATATTTATATATAATAATATAAGAAACTCTATTATTAGTAAAGCTTTTATAAAAGTATTACTTAAGTATTATTCTAAATTTTAAGGAAATCTAAAGGATAAGATCTAAAAAGAAAATATATAAAGAGTAAGAGACTACTTAAAAAGAAATTAAATAACTTTTATAATAATTTATAAGAGTTCTAATAAAAATTAGTTAAGTTTTATTAACAAAACTATAATAGTTACTATAAAGAGTAAAGATTCTATTAAAGATAACTAGTTTTATTCTATATAAGAACCTTATATTTTAAATCTAGAAAAAAGAAGCTATCTTTATACTTTATAAAACTATTTTAAGATTTAAATTATATAAAAAAGTAAGTATACTACTTAGCTCTCTCTAATAAGTATATTTATTTATATAATATCTTCTTAGTTAGTTTATTAAAATTATAGAAGAGGAATTAAAAAAGTAAACTTTTATTTACTCTAAACTTAAAGAATAAAAATACTTAATATAAGTTAAATTATATAATAAGTTATTAAAATACTAAAAAAGAATAGTTTTATTTAACTAAATAGATTAAATAGCTATCTAAATATAACTCTTAGGTTAGTAAAACTAATATAAATAATATTTAGAAAGCTTTATAATAATATAAAAAATATAAAAGAAATAAAAAACTATTAAAAGAAAAAGTTAAAGAGAGAATAAATTACTATTAATCTAAAACTAAACTTAGCTAAAACTATAATAAAAGTATTAGGCTACTAGCTTTATATTATAATATTTAACTAGTATTAACTATAAAAGCTAAACTAGTCCTCTTACCCTCTACTAATAACCTTTAGGTTATATAACTACTTAGATATTATCTTTACCTCTATACTCTTCTATTAGTTAATCTATTAAGACTTTAAATATTATAATAAGCTAAGTTAACTATTTTCTTCTAGCTACTTCTATCTCTGTTAGTCTCCTCTATCTCTTAAGGCTCTTCTAAGCTATACCTACCCTTTATACTATATTTAATCTATACTTATCTTCTAAGTCTCCTCTACTATTTAGATATTTACGCTATAAATAATATCTTCTACCCTACTATATAGTCTTAACGTAAAGCTTTACTACTATTAGCTATACTTTTAATATTAGATTTACCCTTCCTAACTTATTAAGAAGCTTTTAAGCTACTTTAGCTATCTTAAAGAAGTTTATAAAGTAGTTATAAACGTTAAAATTATTATTAATAGCCTTAACTATTTCTATATTAACTTTAAGGCTATATTAGTAGTCTAGTCAACCTATATAAATAGGTATTATAGTTTACTCTATACTTTTTTTCATAGTATTAAAACCTAATAGTAGCACTTTAACTTATACCTAATCTTAATAAAGTAAATAAATAAATCTTAGTATAACTAGTTATTAATACTTAGTTTAACTTATCCCTAGCTATATAGAAGAGGGTAAGTAAGTAAATAAGTAAGTAGTAAAGTAGTAAAATATACTAATAAGAGCGTTATTTATAATACTATCGTTTATAAAAGCGTTATTTATAACGTTATAAAGGCGTTATCTATAATATAGAACGCTAATAGTACTCTTAGCTAGAGCTTAGTAATAGCTTAAACTTATACTTAAAAGTATAAACTTAATAGTATAACTCTTTATATAACTAAAAAGGTTTTTATAGTTATAGTATAAGAACTTAACTATTTAAATAAAGCTTTAAGCTTATTCTTTATATCTTCCTATATATATAGTAACTATAATATCCTTCTCCCTCTTTAAATATAAATATAAGCTAAGTAAAGCTAAACTAAATAACTTAATTTATAAAACTAATATTAAAGATATTAAAGACTTTAGCTATAATTTACTTACTTATATTAATAAAATAACCTTTTTTAAATTTACTTAGCTATACTTACTTAAAGCTATAACTAATAAAAATAATTTATAGTAGTTATATAACTTTAAAATTAATATAGATATAGTTAAGGCTACTAATAATAATCTTAACGCTTATAAATACCTTATAAGCTTCCTTAAGATAGCTAAAGTAGCTTAAAGGCTTAAACGTTAGTAAGTTAGGAAGGGTAAATCTAATATTAAGAGTATAGCTAATAGTAGTAAAGCTCTATATTAAGACTATATAGTAAGGTAGAAGATATTATAATAGTGTGATAGCATAGAAGCCTTAAGGCCCCTACGCCTAGTAGAGCTTATAGCGTAAACGTTTAAACAGTAGAAGAGAGGAAGATAAGCGTAGATTAAATATAGTGTGAAGGGTAGGTATAGCTTAGAGGAGTAAGAGATAGAGGAGATTAATAGAGATAGAAGCAGCTAGAGGAAAATAGTTAGGGTTTATTATAGTGTTTAAAGTTCTAATAGACTAATAGAGGAGCGTAGAGGTAAAGATAATATCTAAGTCTAAACTATAGTTATATAACCTAAAGGTTATTAGTAGAGGGCGAGGGGATTAGTCTAGCTTTTACAGTTAATACTAGTTAAATTTCACAATATAAGGCTAGTAGCCCTAACTTTAAGGCTATATAACTTTAATATCTTATGTTTATTAGCTATTTTAAGTAAGTACTTCTAAGTAAATTTAAGTAAAGTCTTCTTATTAGTAGAGAGAAAGTTACTATACTTAGAGCTTTTAATTTTATTAACTTTAGTTTTATAGATTAAGTTATTTAGTATAGCTTTATTTAGCTTATATATAGTTATAATAAGGGGGAAAGATATTATAGTTATTATATATATAAGAGGATATAAAGAATAAGTTTAAAACCTTATTTAAAGTAGTAGTTAAGTTCTTATACTATAGCTATAAGAACCTTTTTAGCTATATAAAGAGTTATACTATTAAGTTTACGCCCTTAAGTATAGGTTTAAGCTATTACTAAGCTCTAGCTACTATAAGTGCTATTAGTATTCTACATTTTAGATAACGCCTTTACGATATTATAAACGATATTCTCATAAATAATAGCGTTATAAATAACGCTCTTACTAGTATATTTTACTACTTTATTACTTACTTACTTACCCTCTTCTACTAAGGATAAGTTAAGCTAAACGTTAATAACTAGTTATACTAAGATTTATTTATTTACTTTATTAAGATTAAGTATAAGTTAAAGTGCTACTATTAGGTTTAAAGTATAGGGAAAAAAAAAGTATAGAGTAAACTATAATACCTACTTATATAGGTTAACTAGACTGCTAATATATTGTATAAAGTTAATAATTTATAGTAGTATTATTTATAAATTATAAAAATAAGATAATTTAAATATAAATAAATAGCTAAATATCTTAGGAAGAGAGAAGATATATTATAGAAAAGTTATTAAAAGTAAATCAATATATAGATAAAAAAGTATATAGCTTTACTTTTTCTAATTAAATTCTAACTAAGAAAATAAAGTAAAATAACTATTATTTTAATAAATTTTAACTAAAAGGTTTAAGATTAACTAATCCTTATTCTAAACTAAAGATAGTTCTTTAGAAAAAGACTTAGTTATTATAAAACTTTATAAACTCTAATACTTTAACCCTTTACTAAGTTATTATTAGCTATTTTAGAGAGAGAGGCTTACTTCTAGCTACTATATAGCTACTAAAAAGTAGGCTAAGATTTAGTCCTTATTTAATATAGACCTTAACTATGTTATTCTCTCAATCTTAACTTTTATCCTATAATATCATATTAAAACTAAAAGTTATAAATAAAGTTAAATGTAATCTTTATAAAGTAACTAATATATTCCTTAGGTCTCTTAATAATTAAGCTTTAATAAGTATATCTAAAGTAGTAATAAAAGTTTATTAATATTAATAGTTATATAAAATTAATTTAAATATAAAAAGTAAATTAAAAGAACTTTTTACTTAAGAAGTTATAACGTGGTTTACTAGTTAGCTACGTATATCAGTTAGCTACACACTTTTTCTATAACGCGCTTTATTCTTAGCTACTTAAACCTTTAATATATAATTTCTTAATAATAGTAATATTAATTTATACCTAAAAAGATAAGATTATTCTTATTATTAAAGTAATCTAATTAATATATATTATAGATTATAAGTTTAGTATATAAAGTACTATAAAGATATATAGTATTTTTAAAAGTACTTTATATAATAGAATAAATAATTAACTACGTTATAACTATATCTAGTTTTAATAATATAAATTTAATCTAATTAAAGAGAAAATACTTCTCTAATATATTATTAAGTAGGATTCTAGAGGGTTTCTTTTATAACTTACTAGTATAGAAGATATAGTAAATCTCTTACTATAGATATAGAATAGGATATTTATTAAGAAGTATTAAGCTAAGAGGTTTATTAACTTATAGCTAACTTTAAAAACTAAATTTAATTATTTATATAATTATTAAAAAGTATTTTAAGAGGATCTAGAGGTTATTTTAAAGTAGTTTATATTATTAGGTAATATAATAGTTAAATATAATATCTAAGAGGGAGACCTATATAATTTTAATAAAACTAACTTTATAATAAGTATAATTACTACGTTAATAGTAGTAATATATACTAATTAATATAGTAAAATAAAGTCTATTTAACTTAGTAATTATAAATAAGCTATAGTTATTAAATATATTAATTTAGGCGGCTAGTATATCTTTCTATTTATAATTATTAAGGGTATATATTACTTTATAAGTTAAACTATAGAATTAGGTTTTCTTAGTAACTAAGTTATTAAACTTATTACTAATAGATAAATAGATAATTAGATAGGTTTTAACTAGATTAAATACTTTAATAAATATACTTAGACTTATATAAAAGGTATTTATTAGATACTAATAATTAATAGGTATAAGAGCTATTTATTAGCTGATTTTAATAAATATTATAAGTAGAATAATATTATAACTATTAGTATACCTCTATATTTATCTTATTTACTCTAGTTATTAGATATTATATTTTATTTACTTTTAAAGTATATATATAGGGATAAAATTAACTTATTTATTAAATCTTCTATAAACTATATTATAAAATCTAAGTTCTTTATTACTTTCTATAAAGTTTATAATAAGACTTTTATAAGTAAAAATATTAAATCTACTTTTTATAGAGCTAGTATTTTATTATAGGACTTAAACTATATAATTAAGAAGCTTAATATATATATAAGGATACTAATACTTCTTATAACTAATTTTTTAATACTACTAGCTTAGTAATTATAAATACTTTCTAACTACTATTAAGCGTTTTTATAGTTT
Organism: Colletotrichum sp. SAR11_59; assembly: GCA_025328345.1. Lineage (NCBI taxonomy): Eukaryota > Fungi > Ascomycota > Sordariomycetes > Glomerellales > Glomerellaceae > Colletotrichum > Colletotrichum sp. SAR11_59. The sequence goes on from JAKMXC010000227.1 coordinate 73,958, forward strand.
AACTTTATTAAAAGTTAGATCTTAGTTTATTAGAGAAGCCTTTTAATACTAATAATTAAAGTAGTTAACTAGTTAGTAAAAGGTATATAAGTAATAGTATATTTAATTATAATTTTAATAAATTAAGTATATATACTTTAGGATACTAATATAGCGTTTACTAAGTACTAGAGAGCGAAAAAGATATATATTTAGCTTAGAGGAGTATTTAGTATAGTAGAATCTTAAGTTATTTTAGAAGAAAAAAGTAAAGGGAAATATCTAATACTTTAAGAAAGTAAAGAAAGAGGTTTATTAAAAAAAAGTTAGTTAGTTTAATAGCGTTATAGTATATATAGTAAAATAAGCTATAATATGTAAATATATTCTAAAGATATAGAATTATCTAGCGATTTATATACTAATAAGAGCTAATTAATTTTATATATTATAGTTATATAAACTTATAAAATGTTTAAAAGGTTAGAAAAAGTATATAGCTAACTAATATATGCAGCTAACTAGTAAACCACGTTAATACTTTATAAAATAAATTTAATAAAATATCTAATAAGTAATTTAGTTAAAGAGGGGTAATAAATATATAAAAGAAGTACTTTTATTAATATTAATAACAGTAAAAGAAATAATACTATATCTTAAAATTAATATATTTCTAGCTAAACTAAATAATATAGTAGTAAATAATAATAATCTATAATAAGAGATAGTTAATAAACTTAATAATCTTAACTTAAATTATAAAACTAATAGATATATTATATATACTACTAAGGAAATAGAATAGTTAAAAATTAATAATATAAGTAATTTTAATATAAAAAATTAGAAATCTAAATAAAAAAGAGCAAGAGAGATTAAATATAGCTTTAAAAGTATAATATTTATATTATATAAAGTACTTTTAATAATATAGTAAAAATTTAGTATTTTTTTATAATTATAGTAGTAGTAAAATTAACTATATAGGTTAAAGTAGAGTAGAGGGGTAGTTAGAGGCGTTAAGGGCTAGCACTAAAATTTAGCTAGCTTCTAGTTAGCTGTATTATGATTAAAAGTGGGGATATATGAATACTTTTAGCCGCGTCCTCCGTAGACCCGTGTGGGCTCTCGGATTGCCTGGATGTGTGTTCGCTATCAACCTGGGTCCATGTACGACTGTCCGACGAGAGGGGCTTACATCAGGGAGTGCCGAGCTGGGGTGCAGGTCGGTCCGTCAGGTACTCGGTAGCCCGACGCACGAGGTGCTCTGTGCCCTCAAGGGCGTTGAGGCAGACAAGTTGAGAGAAGGGGCGGTCAGCCTTCTACACTAGCATCTTTGGGAGTTCATTCGGACAGCGGTTTTTGAGGTTGAATCCCCCCACTCAGACTTATTAGATGGTCGAGACCGACAAGGTGAAGATGCACCTACAAGGACTCACCGCATTGTTGGTGCTCGATATTCAGCGTTGGCGATGCGGCGCCCCTCCGTGGCCTTGTCAGTGCTAGGGGGTTTGGGAAAAAAAATTACTCTCTTTATCCCCTGCCGTTCAGGGGCCCTGGGCACGCCAGTTCACGACAATTCCAGGGGACTCAAGGCGGTGACTAACTGCGTATAAGTGCAGCGAGCGGATAAGGCGAGCAAGGGTCGATGCTTGGAGGAGGGGGGGCTCGCATGAACGTGGAACCCGCAAAGGGTACTGGGTCGGTACAGGAAAGTCTGGGCCGGTGATGTTTTAGGTATGAAGGAGTGAGAGTGAGCGTCGGGGAAGACGCTTTCCAGAAACCAGCTGAGAAGCGAGGCTGGGCCTGATACGGAGGCTTTGCCAACTGAGGTGCAATGCGATGCAATGCGATGTGATGCGCAAAGGGGAAGTCGAAGAGGCAATGGGCCGGGCAGACAAGATAGGCAGGTGGGTGGTTGGGCTTCGTATGTAGTCCTGCAATGACGATACGGAATTCCTTGACACGGCTATGTTCTGGAATGCAAATTGAGTCTTCGGGTCCGACTTTGCGCCAACCGTTCAGCAGGGAGAGGGAGTCAGAATGACGATCCGACTTTTGTCGCGATTGCCTTCAATGGCGTGTGCTAATTAAAGAGCCTCCGGGAACGCCAGGTTATGAACGAGGGCTTAGGGAAACCCTCCCGTAATGACAGGATATTGGAATGGATTCAAAGAAGTAATGGATCCAGTGGTGGAAAGGCACGAGAAATTGTGCTGTTCGCTTGACTGACGAACAGCGAGCATCAACAGTCATCTCCGTCGTGTGCTGAGGTACATACAGGCATGGGCACCTTGCCTCACGAGTACCCTGGGTACCCTCTGTGGAGCGGAAGAAACGAGTGAATGAACCTCAGCTCCAGCTGCGCTGCCACTACCTACCTTTACCTAAGGTACCTTACCTTACCTTAGGAGGTACCTACCTAAGGCACCTAGGGAGCCAATTGAGGGAGCTAGGGCATGGATTAGGGCCTTCCTTGGAGGCTCCCCCTGGCTAGGTACCTTCCATGCCTGAGGTATGTGCCGCAGTATTGCCTTTTCGACAATGAGGGACATGAACAAACACAGCCAAATAAACAACCGACCAGTCGCGCGGTATTGACAGCCTCAATTGATTACCTGCTTACCTATCTACCTAGGAGAAGGAGGGGTGAGTGCTTGGAGGGGTCGAAGCGACGCGGGGGGATCGCGAGGGGCGTGAGGGGCAACTAACCAGGCGCGAAGATCGAGGACGTCGCCGTCATTTCGTTTGGCGAAGATCACGGTTGCGGAATGAAGGCAACACATGTATACCACGCAGAAGCAGTACGGACATGGAGGGGAGTACATACATGGATTCCATGGATCGATCCATACCTTCGATTCAGGGAGCACGTCTCCAGGCTCAGGGTCAAACTCAGATCCAGATTCAGGAGCTTACCATGGTCTAGCCGTTGCGCCACGCCTCTCTGCTTCTGGGTTCCAAACATCCTATTCTCGCACGAATGCCACAAATGCTCTGGTGCCTCTTCGTTCTTCTTGTCCCCTCTGCGTCTCGTCTCGTTTTCGATCTGTCACCGGTGCCAGGAACCAATGGACAAACCCTGGTACTAGACGCAAGTTCCCAACTGCCCCTTGAAGATAACAGGGATATGTGGTGTACATAGTAAGCAAGGTCAGACCGACCCGCTGAGCCTCTCGTTCGGATGCATGTCGCAAAAGTGGTCGACTGCGAGCAGCGAGCACCAAGCTTACTTCCAGGGGGAAGGGGGGAAAGATGCAACACATGAAGGAAGGCCCTGACGGTAGGCAGCACACCGACTCGACCTCGATGTATCCAAACACTGAGGGAAGCAGGCTGTTTGTGCGGCCAAAAGTGCGGTAAGTCCCAATCGTAATCGCAAGCAGAGTGCCGGTAAGGTATGCCATGCCGTTGGGCAGGGGAGCGGAATCCCCCTGCCATGGGAGCAACTGGTTCAGTCTCCCGCTTTTTCGGCCGGCAGCCAACGGCAGTCTGCCGTATCCGTAGTCCCGTCCGAAATCTGAAAGCGGTTGCGGCTGCGGTTGCGGCTGCGGCTGCGGGCCAGCCGTCCGCGCCACCCGTCCCCGGTCCCCCGTCCCCTTGCTTCGGGTCACCGCTCATCATCGCCCGTCGCCCACCGCCCACCGCCTGCCGCCTATCGCCCAACTCCTACCGCCGCGACGAGTCACGCTTCATGCACTTTTTCAATGTGCTGCACGAGAACACCTAGCTGTTCACAATCCAGCTTAATATCACCGTTCAGAGGACACAGGCGCCAGTTTCGAGCTCCAGCGTTCCGGCGACGACCCACAAACACAATGCTTTTATTTTATCCTTTTATTTCATGAGCGAGAGAGAGAACAGCCTCACAACACCCGGGCTCCTTCAGGAGAACGAACTGAGGACGCTGAATCGCTATGGAGTCGCATGTGAAATGGGACCGCGTACTTGAACAGGCCGCAGGGAGGGGGTTGTGGTACTCATGTATACCTATGCTCACCGCTGAGAATGACAAGACCGTCGCGCGTCCACGGGAACAGGCATGCAGTCCGCCGGCGCGCGTTAGTGCATCCTAGCCAGACACGTATCGTCCGAGTACCTGTACGCTAGTACGTGATGCCCTGTCGCGGTCGCGTCGGTATACCTCGTGGATAAAATAGCGGTTCTAGCAGCATGCAAGTGCTCTAGTATGTCCGGGGTCCGGGAGACGGGGTGAGTGCCTATTGGCTACTGCGGAACACGCCGGTAGGCTTCTTTTTTTGGTGCCCGCCGTCCGCTTCCACATCCCCTGGGACTTTCATCACTCGACTTGTGCCCTCTGTATTTCGAGGACTCGACTAGCAATACCCTGCTCGTACCCCCTTCAGCTGGTCCGCTACGGCTACCTCTTCCGCTACCGCCAGCCACTGCATGGTAGAAACGGCCCAGGGGGCCTGGGTACCTGGGCATCCAAGGTCGCGGTGCTGGGTGGTCTTTCGGCAGCCTCAGGACACGTAATAACGTCAGTATTTTGGCTTGAGCAGACGAGCGAGTACCGAGAACCTAGCGATGGAAGCATTAGTGGAAGGTCTCGAAGCAGCGGAAGTGTGCCAGGCTGACCAGCCCCCAGAGCAACACTGACCTGGCAAACGGTAACAAATCTGGGTCTCCTCCCTTCCGAGGCCGGGGCGAAATTGCCAGCCGAATCGGCGGTCCGGGATTTGGCAAGGCTAGGCTGGGAAGGGCAGCGAGCGACCTCCAGTTGCTCCAGGCCGTTGGTGATTGTAATTTCTTTCCACCCTCCGTCGCATTCCTTTCGCCTTTACTGTCATGCTTTTACATGGACTAACGGTTCCTCGAGGTATATTTTCGCAAGTTGTGTGGCCCTATTGTCTCGTCGGTTCGATATGAAAGGTCAGCGAGAAGAAGCAAATTGTGAAAAGTATACGGAGGTACCCGCAGAAGGGACTTTCCTCATCATGCATCCGCAGCCGAGTTTGGGTGCGCCGTGATCGACTTTCCCTACAGATTTCATCGCAACCAGACCAGAATACTCGTTCTGCGCCTATCATGTATCATTCCGCATTAGCATGTCCAGGGTCATGAACATGAACTCCTGTCGCATGCCGTGGTGAGGTGAACAACCTAGCATGGGACGAGACGAACTAGGTTGGATACAAGCACGATGCCACAGACTGCATAGAGTCGATTTGGGCGCTCACCGCAAACCTCTTGCCCTTACCTTATCACTTTGCTGCCCTCCCTCTCGCGCTGCTGTTTTGCTGCGCCGCTGGGGCTTGCTGTGTGCTGGGCTTGTCGCAAGGTGTTCGAACGGCCTTGCAGACTCGCCATCCACGGTCCACCACCTGTTGACCTGGCCACGCCCGCCCTCCCCTCTTGTCTGCACCCTAGCAATTATCCATGAGTTGTCCCATAACCTAGCCGTCCGCCATTTAGCCCCCTGCCACTGCTACCCTTGCCATGCTCCTGTGGGTGTTCAGGGCGTGTGGATGTGCCTATGTGCCTAGGTGTGTTCCAGACGGGTCGGGTGCATGCCACGCCATGCAAATTATCCCGTGGCACAAATTTGGAGCGGTACTTGAAAAGTCGTGTAGCTCGCGGCGGGTCGGTACCGTACTATGTAGTGTATTGCTTGCTTGCTCGAGGGGAGGGGGGATGTGGTTGTGGTGGTTGTGGTGTTTGTGGTGTTTGTGGTGACGGTGGTGATAGTTCGCCATGACAGCACCTAAAGGCCAGAAACCCCATGTAAAATTTTGGGATCCCTGACGGAAAACGTGGGCGAAAGAGAAAGACAGAGAGCGCTGCGTCGTGTTCCGACAGGCCCTATTCTCCCGTCGCACACCTGTTTTGGCAGCAACCTCTGGACGGCCAACAGAGGTTGCTGCCGGCCGTCCCTGCCCCTTTATTCCGTCCAATGTCTTTTTCTTCTTCTTCTTCTTCTTCTTCTTCATCTGCTTCTCCTATTTGCCCCCCCCTTTTAGATTGTCTTGGATTGAGATAGCAACGCGACTCTTTTTAGATTCCTCGTTTCTCGTGTGTCAGACGAGATGAAGGCACTTTACAATGGAACATCCCTCCGGTTCCGAGAAATCTTTTTAAGATTGCGTCAAATCCGTGGATAGGGCGATGCCGGATGGGTCGCATACCGCTGTACGCAGTAGATGCTCGTGAGTCTGGTACCGTGGCCGTGGCTTCTAGATTAGTGACGGAGAGAGATGGATTCTATCGGGAGCCAGAAGTTGTGATCGAATGCGCACCGCAATTGTTGAGCACGTTACGTAGTTCCCTTGGGTACCTACCTTCAGGCAAGGTCGGTATGCTATGCCGATTGTGTCGTGCGCATTTCCAGCTGAGGTTCCCCAGGCAAGGTGTACAATAAAGTAGAGAGCATGTACTCCCCCGCGTTACACGATACAGACGATACCTATGGACCTGAGGTAAGGTACATGGGGTAAGATTATCAGTGCAGCTTACATAGCTCCGGCCATCTCGACGTATTTTCCATTGGCTTTTTTTTCTTCTTTTTTTTTCTTTTTTTTTTTCTTTTTTTTTCTTTTTTGGGTGCCTTGTTTCTGGGTCGGTAGCTCAAACGGGGATGGCGAGACGGTGAGATACGTACCTCCTTCCCTGTTTGGCAAGCTATTCTTTGTGGATAGTGTGCGCAGGCATTGGTGCCAGCAGCAGCAGCGGTGACAGCATGATGGACGGAGCAACAGCAGCGGTCATAGCAATAGACCAGACGGGAAAATAGGATAGACAGCTTCACCAACCATGATATCTCGCGTTCAAGAACAGCGACCACTTTTTGGCAGAACACAGCAGAGCATGGAGGGACCAGCAGAAGGCGACGAGTGGAGGGAAAGGGAGATAGAAGAAAAAAGAAAAGAAGAAGGAAGAGAAAAAAAAAAGCGAAATTCAACGTGCACCGCGCCGCTGTGTCGTTCCCATGGGTCATTGGCTCCTCTCTACTCCGCCTGTCATTGTCATTGCCGGGCTCCTCATGCCCTGCCTGCCTGGGCTGCTTCTGTACCTAAGGTACCTAAGGTAGGGGCTAACTGTCCGCCGGGCATCCGCTGGCCCGCCATCTGAGGTGTTGTCTGCGGTCCCGTCTGCTGGGCCAGCTGTTGGACGGACGCTGGACGCTGGACACACACTGGACCTCTCTGCTGCTGGTCCCTGGGGTCGTATCCGGCGGTCGTCGTGCCCCCCTCCACTCCCGCTTCAGGGCTCCCCCTCCCATCTCTCTGCCCCCCTTCCACGTCCTCCACCCCTTCCATCCCTCGCCTCTCGAGGTCCAGTCGCCTCTTGACCCCTCCCTTGCCCATTCTGCTAGGGGATGGAATCGGGACGGGTCTGCCTTCCGCTCTGGTGGTCTGGTGGACGAACTCTATGCTCCAGTCTTCTCCTCCTGATGTACTTGTGCAGTGTCCGTTGTGCAGTCCCGTCTCGCCCGTCTTGCATTCATCTCAGCGAGTAGTTTGGGGATCCACCAAACTACGAAAGACCTGACCCCATGAGGTACTTCTGCTCTACGCAGTACCTTCCCGTCTTGACATGCCTGCTCCATCCAGTCGTGGTCACTGGTGTCTGTCTCCTGCTTTCCTGCCCCATCAAACTCGTCCTGTCCGAAGTACATCGCTCGCCCTACTCTAGCAACACCGACTGTCCTATTACTCGTCTCCGCTGGTAGGTACCTGTCCCGGCCTACCACTCGGCTGGTACGTACCTACCTCCTCCCATACCACCCTCTGCTTACCGTCGTTGGGTACCTACCTGCTGCCCGCCTCCTCGCGCTTTACAGTGGAAAAGATACCTGTTTCCAGGTACCCCCCAGCTTCGGCCAGCGTGGTCGTCCTCCTGCTCGCCCCCTCTCTCTTCCCCCTCCCTCCT
>JAKMXC010000228.1:0-81810 GCA_025328345.1 Colletotrichum sp. SAR11_59
CTAACCTAAATAATCCTCCCCCCCCCTTCTTAAAAACTACCAAAGCCTAAATAACCCCCTATTACCCCCTACAAACCCCCCCCCCCCTCTCTTCTTCTCTCTACCTTTTATCTCTATTATACCTACTTATACTCCTATTAATATTAATATTAATATTAATAGTGCTACTACTACTACTATCCCTATTAATAACTAGCCTAGTAGTAATACTACTATTTACTTAAGTAATACTACCCTTCTTTAGACCTTCTTTAAAGCTAACTATATTACTACTAACGCTACTATCTATAGTGCTAATAATACTAATAGCTTAACTATCCCTACTAATCTTATTAATACTACTAGAGAGGATAAAACTAACGCCTCTACTAATAATACTAATAATATTAAGTATAAGTTTAATAACCTTAGTATCTTAGAAAGCTAGTAAAATAAAAGCCTTTTCTTAAGTAATATTAATAATAAAGATACTAGCTCTAGCGAGGATAATAATATTAATAATAATACTACTACTTCTAGCTCTAACTCTAATAATATTAATAAGGATGAGGATGATATTAACGCCTTTATAATTAATACTTTCCTTACTAAGACTATTAATACTTCTACTAAGATTACTTAGAAGTCTACCTAACTCCCCTCTTAAGAAGATATAGCCTATTAAGCTTTATAGAAGGAGAGAGCTACCTACTTTAGCGCTTTTAATAAGAAAGGCGTTAAGATTACCTAAAACTATAATAAGGTTATTAAGATGCTTAATTAGGAATTACATAATAGCTTTATTAATATTACTGCTTTCTAGGTAAATATTATTAAATAGATAGACGTTTTCTATACTAATATTATTAAGTTTAATAAAGAAAATAATATATCTTCCTCTTTTATTGCTATTAATACTACCTATAAAGTTAAAGAAGTATACTAATAGGCTAAAGTTACTTATAATAAAGGTAAGGATAACTAAGAGACTTACCTACCTTCTTATACTAAAATTATTAGCTGCTACTACCTTAATCTTACTAGCTATCTAAACCTTAGTATTAGCAGTTCTCTCGCTTTAGTTAGCTACGCTAGCTTTACTAAAGTCCTTAATCTCCCTACTAGCTATAATAATAGTAGCGTTACTACTTAGTCTATAGCTAATAGCTTTATTACTATCGCTTTCTCTACTTATATTAGTATCCTTAAAAGTAAGCTTACTGCTACTGCTACTACCCCTACTAACGTCCCTACTAATACTAGCTTAAACTTTATTAAGGCTTTTTAGCTTTAAGCTAAGCTTAATAAGATAGAGGACTAGGTATTTACTAACTTTTACGCTTATATTAGCACTATTAGTAATAAGCTTAAAGGTAGTATGAACGCTTATATAGCTAAAGTTAATAAGCTAATTACTACTACTAAGATTTATAACTATAACCTTACTACTAAGGTTAATAATATTATTAAGACTACTAGCTATATTAATACTATTATATTTACTTTTAAGCTTAATACTAGCTAGTATAACTATGCTATTACTATTAACGCTAACTAACTTAAGGAGCTTACTATTTATATTAATAGCTTTAACTATAGCTATACTAGCTTTACTAGCCCCTCCCTTTAGCGTAAGGCTACTAAGTATAACTCTAATACTACTAACCTTAATACCTTAGCTACTCCTACTCCCCCTACTCTAAAGGTTACTAATACTACTAATAATACTATTAGCTTTCTTACTAACTAGCTTACCCTTATCTCTACTAAGAGATACTATACTAACGCTACTACTAAGAAGTCTTCTACTAAGGCTAGCTATACTAAGCTTAACTATAATATAGCTACTACTTCTAGCGCTACTTCTAGCTTAAAGCGCTATAAGATTAGCGCTTTTAAGTTTAACATCTAAAGGGCTTAAGCTTTATTAGTTATAACTAAAGGAAGGTTAAGGATAAATAGATCTTAGTTAGGATTATAAGAATAGTTTTAGGACTTATTTTTATAACTATATAGTTATAGTTATCCTATATCTAGCTTTACTTAACGCGCCTCTTACCTTAAGAGGCGCTTCTTCCCCCCTTAGGGGGAGATATTAAGGTTAGATATGAGGTATATTAAGACTATCCCTTATAAAGGTAGTCCTAACGTACTTTAAGATAAGATAACCTTTTTATACTTTATCTTTCTAAACCTACTTTTAAGTATCTAGGTTTATACTAGTTCTAGTAGCCCTTACGTTAAGCCTGCTATCCTATTCGCTAGCCTTAGCAGTAGTATAGAGGGGTAACACTTAAGAACTACTTATATAGTATATAATTTACTTTTAAAACTAATATAAAAATCCTTATAGATTAAATTAGTAGTACTACTTTAGATTTACTTAAAGTAGTTCTAATATAAGATATTACTTAGATTAAAATATTTAATTTTAATATTTACTATATTTTTAGTATAAAGAATAAGGTAGTATATAGTTTTTTATATAAACTAATAAAAGAATCTAATATCTAAGAAACTAAGTAAGAAGAAGACTTAAATGAAACAATTAATAACTCTATCTATATACTTAAGGCTAAAGAAGATCTTAGACTTAAAGCTAATAATCTATTAAATTTTAAATAGACTTAGTTTTAATATTTATAATAAATCGCTAAATATTTAGCTTTATTATTATATTTAAGAACTATCTCTTAGATTAACTTTAAGAACTTTAAATTATATATAGTAAAATATATACTCTAAGATAGTTTTCTTTTCTAAAAAAGAATAAAGTTAAACCTTATATTAAAATAAATAGTAAATAATAAGGAAAAGTAGAAGAAATTAATCTAATACATATATATACTAAGAGAAAGTATTAAAACTAAGATATAATATATATTAAGCTCTAAGAGTAATATATTTAGGAAAATATATATTAAATAATAAGTAATAAAATAAAAAGCTATTTACTTTATATATAAACTTAACTAAAGTATTTTAAAAACCTTTATACTTTTTCTATACCTCTAGGAATCCTATTTTAGTATATTTATATTAATATCTAAAAGATTAGTAATTACTCTTTAGCTAAAGTTTATAATATACTTACTAGTTATATAGAAGTTTATTAACTTCTTAAGAATATTAACTTAAAAATAATAGCTAAGTTTATCTAAGAAAATATAATCTATTACTATAAGATCTATAAACTTCTTATAGTTAATAGAGGACCTAAAAGTAAGAAGTTTATTAAAAAACTTAATAGAGTTTATAAGGGATAATATCTTATTATCTTAATATATAATTTAAAAGCTAATAGACTTATTGAAAAAAAGTATTAGCTTCTTATTTATACTTTTATAATTTAGTTAGATTTTAATAGAAAGAACTAAACTTTAGTCTTTTATATAGCCTTTTTTTACTAACTAAATATTAATTATATCCTCTATAAAGTACTCTCTTTTTTACTTTATCCATAGTTATAACCTAATTACTTTAATTAAAACTAAAAGTATTACTTAGTAAGTACTAAACTAGTTAAAAGTTAGAGATATTAAGACTAAACTCCTTTTATATATAAAGACTTTTAAATAACTTGATTCTAATTAGTAGATAGCTCTTAAATATATTATAAAGTAATACTATTAAGTTATAGAGGATTATAACTAAAGAAATAAATATAAAATATAGTATAAGAAGCTATAAATTAGAGATATTATTCTTATCTATAACGTAAAACTATCTATTAATACAAGCTCTTCTAGTAAGTTTAATATATACTAGTTAAACTTCTTTTATATTTAATAAATATCCTTTTAAACTTTATCCTATTTACTTAAAACCTTTACTAAAATCCTAATTAAGTAAATAGTAGTAAGTAATTACTTAAAGAAATTTATAGTAAATAAAGATAGCTATCTAAATAATATCTCTAAAATAGAAATCTAACTAAACTTTAAATAAGCTTTTAATAAGGTTTTTCTTACTATAAACTAACTTAATCTTAATATACTTAATTTAGTAGAGATCTTAAACCTTAATAAGTTATTTATACTAAAAGAAATAGAGATTAATAATTCTAACGCTATAAAAGTATAAATTAAATAATTATAAGAATAAAATAAAATACTATAAACTAAAGTTAATACTTAGTAGAAAAAGAATAAAATAATAATAAGTATCTTTATAAAGAATAAAAAGTTTAATAGTTAGTATAAAGATATAGAAGAACTAAAAAATAGCTAGGTTTATAAAGATTATTTATTTTTATCTATTTTTAGTAAATAAAATATTATTTTATTCACCTATATTTAGTTACTTTTATATTATAATTTATATTAACTATATATTTATATTATTTCTTTTACTCTTAATATATATTATTATAAAAAAAAGAGGGATATATAATAATAAAAACTAATAAATACTAAAAGACTAAAAAATATTAAAAAACTTAAAAGAAACTAATACTACTTTTAAAAAATTTAAATCTAAGTTAGTTTAAATACTTTACTAAAAGCTACTATCTCTAGAAACTACTTTATATTCTTATTATATATATAAAGCTTTTTTTTCTACTTTTAAATAACTTACTTATTTAACTATAACTTAAATTATTACTAAAATATTAATAAGTAAAGTATTCTTTTTTTTATTAAACTTAAACCTCTTACTTAATTTATCTATATAATTAAGAAACGTTTTATAATCCTTTTTAATTACTTTACTTAAAGGGAAATCTAACTAGCTATTAAGAAAAAACTTTATACTTCTACTATTTATATAAAGTATATTATTAAGAATCTTCTTTTATAAATTACTTTTCTTAATATATCTAACTTATCCTATCTCCTCTTTATTATAGTTAGCTTTATATAAGTATAATAAGCTTTTTTTATAGTAAATATAGTTAGAATAAACCCCCTCTTATTTAGTTTAATAAAGAATATATTCCTAAAATAGTAAAGTTACTCTAACTAGCTATCTACTCTTAGTAATTTTAAAAGCTATTTTAGTCTATTACTTAAAGTACTTATTATAAAAATAAAGGTTATAAACGCTATATATATAGATTAATAGAGCTTTAACTACTTCTAACTTATTTAACTTCTAATATAACTATCCTTAAAAATTAGAATAACCCTTAGTAATATAAACCTTATATATAAGAAATAGCTAGTAAAGAAATACTCTTTACTTCTTAGTTAAAGCTATATATATAATAGAAAACTTTAAAAATAACTCTTAAAACTATTTTACTATAGCCTTAGTATAATCTTTAATATAAAGCTTATTTATAAATCTAAGTTAATATTAAATTAAACTAATAGAACTTTTAACTAAAGTTTATAAAAAAGAAAGAGAAGTTTATAAAGAAATTAGTAATTAATTTAGTTAGAACTAAGATTAACTTATTATAACTAAAGTAAGTATAATAGTTTAATATAAATAAAACTCATTATCTTTATTTAACTTATTAATAGTAGTAGTAGGAATAAGAGAGAAGGGGAAAAACTTATATAAGATATTCTAGTTAATAGTATAAAAGTAACTAAAGTTAATTTTAATATCTATAATATAAATATTATATAATTTAGAAAAGTCTAACTATTATTATAAAAAGCTTAATTAAACTAAGAAATATAAAAGTTAATATATTAAGAGAAAGAAAGAAAAGATCTAACTAAATAGAAGAAATATACTTTTTTATATCTAAAAAGAGGAATAGTTAATATTAAAATAGTAGCTATAACGATTAAAAAGTTTATTTACTATAGTAATCTATTAATAAAATAAAATAAAATAACTTAAAGGACTTTTTACTATAAATCTAAGATTAACTAATTTAAAAAGAATATATTTATTTAAGTATTAGAGGTAGGAATAAAGTAAATATATAGATTAAAACGCTACTATCTATAAAAAAAAGCTTATAGTTTGAAGTATTTTATAAGATAAATCTTAGAAAACTTTAGCTCTTCTATAGCTATATTAATCTCTTTTTTTAAAAAATATACTATTATAAACTTAATTAAGCTCCTAGTAACTATATTTAACCTTTTATTAAGTATTAAATTATATATATTACTTTCTTCTCTTTTATACCTATTACTTTTTTAAAACTTAAACTTTATTTTTAAAAACCTATTAACTACTTTAATTATTTATATAAATTTTACCTTTAGAAAACTACTTTTATAAACTTAACTAGCTCCTTTTTTATTTAAAAATTATACTTTTAGAAAGAATATTAACTACTAACGTTAAATTCACTTTAATAATATCTATAAAAAGAGGTATTTTAACTTATTAATCCTCTACTAAATAACTTTATATATCTATATACATAATCATAACCCTTTTTTAATAGATACTTTTATATTAATTATAATACTTTAACTAAGCTTAACTATTACTTATATATCTTAAAAATTATACTTTTTCCCTTCTTACTTACTCTTTTTAACTCTTAGTAAAACCTATTAGTATTATAAATAATACTTCTTTATTTATTATAAGTTTACTTTCTTAACTTTCTTTCTTTATAAAATATTTTATTACTATAGCTTAAATAGATTATAATATAAAACTATTTAGCTTATTTTATAACTATTTATATACCTACTTCTCTTTTATACTAATTAAAAATATTAAGATATCTATTACTTCTTCTCTTCTTTTAAGCCTCCCTCGCTCTCCTATTATCTATAAGATCTAAAAAGATATCTAGGATATAAATAATATTAAAAAACTTTATAAAGACCTTCTAACTTATATCTACTTCTTTTATAAAAACTAATTAATTAAGTATTAAAAGACTAAATAGGTTAGAGATATATTAGAACTTTTAGAAGGGGGAGACCTTCCTACCTTAGATTACTACTTAGATCTAAACGTTCCTAATATAGTTAACTTAATAATTAAATAAAGCTGCTATATCTTTCCTATTTATCCTAAAAATAGTCTCCCTAGTATTATATTTAATAAACTTAAGAAAGATACCTTCCTAACCTCTATAACCTTTTAAGATTCCTTTAGAGATATAACCCTCTTAAAGCTAGATATATTAAATTAGCTTATAAACTTACTATTAGAGATATTAATAAGGAAGAGTATGCGAAGATCTATATAATACTTACTCCTTAGACTAGAGAAAGTATAATAAAAATTTATAAAAAGAAATAAAACTACTTAGAGGAGAGAGACTTTATTATCTTTATTAAGACTTATAAAATAAGTAGTTAGTTTATAATTATAATTACTAACTAGAGAAATAGCTTATATCTCTATTTAAACCTTATTTAAGACCTTAGATCTACTTCTAATATCCTAAGCTATTCCTAAGCTATTTTCTAAGATATAGTAAAACTTATTAGAAATTAGTATAAATTCTATAAAGTACTAGTAGAAATATAAAACTTTATTAATTATACTACTTTTATTATCCTAAACTTCTAATTTAAATTATTAAATAACTTTTAGAAGTATAGCCTCTATAATACTAATTTTACTTATTATATACTTTATAAAAGAAACTATAACTTAGAGATAACTTAGTTATAATATATAGCTAAGAAGTAGATTATAAGAAATAACTACTATAAACTCCTTTTTAATTACTAAGTCTAGTTTATTATTAATAAATTTAGACTATAAAGAAGTAATAATATTAAAAAGCTTTAAGTTAAACTTAACTAAACCTTTAATAAGTAAGTAAACGCTATAGATATTATAACTAGAAATAGTAGAAGTTAAAGATCTACTAATATAAATTAAGCTAAAGAAAAAGTTAAAAAGCTATACTTAACTTACTTTAATTAGTCTTTAGTTACTTAAAGTTTAATCTAAATTACTAAAGAAAACTTAATTACCCCCTTAAATACTTATAACTTAGATAACTTTATTAGAGATAGAAACCTAAACCCTTTAACTTATTAAAATAATATTAAAAAAAGAGATTACTTTATTAAAAGTATTAGAAAAGAGTAGAATTAATAAGTTAAGATAGAAAATCTTTAAAACAATATATATTAAATAAAAGTTAAGAGATAAGAACTAAAGCTTAATTTACTTAAAAATACTACTAAACTAAGTAACTATACTTTAGATAACTTCTTTCTAGTATAAGATAACCTAATTAAAGATATTACTTAGAAAATAAAGTTTTAAGATTTTTATTTACTCCTAACTATATTAAAAAAATACTTACTACTTAGTATATAATATACTAAAGAGCTATAAAAAGAAGATAAAGATACTACTTATATAGAGTAAGAGATAGCTAAAAGCCTAGCTTAAAGTAAAACTAATAGTTTAAAAGTTTTAAAAACTAAGCGTAACTTTATATATATAAAGTAAAGTTAGTTAAGTTTTCCTTTCTTTAATATATAAAAGACTTAGAGAATATATAAAAAGGAGTAGAAAACTTAGAATTTTTAGTAATTTTAACTTAAAAATAAGAGGTTAAATAGGTAGTTTTATAGGTATTAAGTATTATTATAGAAGGAAATAGCTTATATAAGTAGATAGAGGTCTAGTTAATTTATAATAAAAAAAACTAAGTAAATAAATAAGAAATATACTTATTTTTATATTTTTTTTATTTTTATTAATAACTTTAGTAACTATTTTTCTAGAAAAGCTTTTAAGATTCTTTAACTTAGTCTATAGAAAGATTTTATTAATTTTTACTTTTTAAAAATTAAATAAAAATAGATATTTTTAAGCTCCTCTAGCTTTAATTAGCTTTACTTTTATCCTCTTTCTTAATTTTTATTATATTTCTTTAATTATTTAAAATAAAGATAGGGGAGAATACTATAGAAATAATATTACTAAACTTCTTCTTAGTAGCTTATTTTCTCCTAAGAAATTATATAACTTAAGGTATAAAAAAAGTAGAAAATATAAATAAAGTATAAGTTAATTAAATTTATATTTATATATTTACTTTTATATCTCTTATAGTTATCTAGAAAATTAATATATAAATGTTTAGGTATTTTTAGGGGGTTTTCTGCTTAGAGTAGAGTACTTAGTATAATCGATAAGTTTTTTCCCTTGCTCTGTTATAATAGTACTATAACTATATCCTTAATCTTATAGTTTAAGTATTTCTTTTTAATACTAATAAAGGGATTTTTAAAGCTAAATTAGATTACTACTAGTTAATAGACTAATATAAAAAAGATCTTAAGTTTTAATAGAAGATTAGCCCTATTAGCTAGCTTTATAATATTATTAAGTTTATTTAGTTATTATTATAATACTATAAATAATACTAGAAAGCTTTAGTAGAGATTAATAAAGATTTTAAGAACTTCTAGATCTTCTTAAAGTTATACTAAGAGGCTCTTCTTATCTTAGATAATAATACTTAATAGAATAATATATATCTTATAATCTAGAGAGTTATAGAGAAGAAAATAAAGATATAAAACTTTATATTTTTAAGTAATAATAATATAGATATTAAATAATATATCTTAGAAGTAGACCGTCTTTCTCTAGATAACTAGAAAGTATTAGCTAAAATAGGTATAATTTTAGAGCTTTTTTTCTATAGAGATATAAAAAATAAAGTATTACTAATAATTATAATTAACTTTAAGAAGTTATAATAAATATTAAATATCTTTTTATTTATTTATTAAACTAAAAGATATATTATAAAGTTATAATCTCTCTATTTATTAATAATAATTTTAAGGATTATTTATAGTAATTATAATTATATTTAAGTTAAAGTTACTACTACTAATTTTATACATAAACCTTCTCTACTTATATTTATAAAGATTAAGTATTATTAACTTTATAATTAGCTTTATAATTTAATTTATTTAATAAGAAATAGTAGGTTTTTTCCTATAGTAGTATTAAATAAACTTAATAGAAATTATAAAAGTATTATAAGTTAATAGGAGATTTACTACTTTTTTCTATAGTAATTATTCTATATTTATTATTTAGTATATTATATTTATATAATACTTAGTAAGAAGATTACTAAAAAGAATAAGTTAATAATACTTTAAGTAGCTTTATATACTATTTTAATAAATAATATTATAAAAAATAGTTAGAAGATATACTAACTAAGTTAGAAATAATACTAATATATTATTCTATTAATTTTAAAGCTTAAAGTAATAATAATATTTACTTCTAGTAATAAGTTAATAGCTAGTACTATTAAATACTACTTTAGGTTAATAAACTAGATATTTTCTTCTAGAAGTCCTTAGAAACTATTAAAAACCTTATTATATAATAACTATAGTAATTAGAGATATTCCTAGTACTTTATTAGTTTACTATTAATATCTTTACTATACTAGTAATATTTACTAACTATAAAAAGGCTTTTAGTTAAGCTAAGTTAACTTTTACTTTATAAAAGTTTATAATAAGTTTTAATATTATAAAAAATCTCTAACTAATAAAGAACTAACTAAAGAGGGGGGTTATACTACTTAGTAATAACTTTAAGTTATTAGGATTATTATAATTTTTTTTATATAGCTATAATATATTTTTATATAGCGATTAATTTATTTTAATTATAAGTAGTTAAAGTAATTAAAAATACTAAAAAAAAATAGCTAATTTAAAAAGTTAGGAGGTTAAAATTAACTTAATTATACTTGCGGAGACGCTGGTTCCTAGAGTCTATGCTGATGACATCGAAGATGTCAACGTCCTCAGAAGAGGCGAACTATTCAGCGACTAAGGCCTTTCTGACTGAATGATGGGAGGCGGGGAGCTGCTGGGCCGAACGGAGCTGGAAGAGGATGATGAAGAAGATGAAGTGACCGGCGGCGAGCTAGAGGGCGAGGAGCTAGGTGAGGGAGAGCTCGACGAAGACGTCGTTGGAACGGGGCTGGTTGAAGATGAAGTAACCGGCGGCGAGCTGGAAGGCGAAGAGCTTGGTGAGGTGGTGGGAGCAGAGCTGGGGGGTGAGGAGCTCGATGGAGGTGAGCTTGTTGGGGAGCTAGCTGGAGCAGAGCTCGATGATGGGGAGCTGGGCTGAGGCGAGCTTGAAGGCACCGGACTGCTTGACGTCGCAGAGCTACTCACGGAAAATGGACTGGAGATTGGTGCCGTGATAACAGGGGATGCTGGCGGGGAAGAAGACGCGCTTGAGATAACGCTTCCGGGAGAGGAGGCAGGAGGAGATGAGCTGATTGGGACGGAGGAGCTCCCGATGCCAGAGGAGACAACACTTGACGAGGACACTGACGCGCCAGGGGTGCCCGAAGTGCGAGAGCTGGATCCCACTGGCACAGGGCTTGAAGAGCTGGTAGCTAGAGAGCTGCTTGCTATTGACGAGCTCGGAGTCGAGACTGGACGGGTGCTGGAGTCTGAGCTGCTGCTGCTTGGGACACTGCTCGGGGCTATTCCGCCGACAATAGCCAGAATGAACTCTCCCACAAATGGGACAGTGGCGGCCGGACTGGAGACAGGGCTAGACGGCACATTTGGTGAAGGGACAATTGTTGACGGCACAGATATGGCCGAGCTGCTAGATCCACGACTGATTGTTGGCGATGAACTGCTTGAAGGCACTGAGTTGGGCAAGGAGCTGACTCCAGACGGGGTAGAGGATGCTGCTCCTGAGCTCGACAAGGAGCTGACTCCAGACGGTGTGACAGATGCAGACCCTAACGAAGAGGCGGTAGTCGGTCCGGACGCAATAGGGCTGGACTGGGCGTTGCTTCCTGACAGGCTACCAGGCGTCGTCGAAACACTGACAGATGCGGTACTAGCTCCAGACGTCGTCACGGAGATGGTGCTCGCAGTGGTTGATGCGGGTGCACTGTTCGCCAATGGGAGACTTGCGATGCTGGAGGACGACAATGTCACAGTCGCAGGAGTGATGGCCACCTGCGATGCCGGAATGACTGCAAACAAGGGAATGGCGTTAACCGCGCTTTGGCGTTTGCCAAGACGGAAACCACGACGACGCTTGTTCCCAGCCGCCGCGCATTGTTCCGCGGGGATGAGAGGAAGATCCCTGATGACACTACCACAGTAGCAGGTGCCCTGGTCGGCACCAGTATTAGTGAGCCCCTTGGTCGCGCAGTAGACGGCGCAAGTGACCGCACTATAGCTTGCAGCGTCGGTGAGCGTGTTCCCACTGAATGGTGACTCCCCGGGCGTGACACCTCTGCAGCCCTGAGACTGCACAACGAACGGAGCAGTGGACCTTTCACCGGTGACAGGGTCGATGACCTCAAAATTCACGATCAAAGCTTCTCCAGGTTGAATTTTGAAGACTTCCTCGAATGCCACGGGCTCGGTGCTGAGTACGGAGATTGAAACAGATGCAGAAGATGATGGGCTTGCCGAGGTGACCGTTGCGCCTGATGAAGGCGATGTCGGGCTTGCCGGTGGGGTGGAATTCGGCGGCGCATCTGCCGAGGAGGGCGCGGGTGTCGGACTCTGGGAAGACTCGGGCTCTGGGGTAGGAGTCGGGGAGGGAGATTCCGAGGGGCTGGGAGCCAGGCTTGGTGAAGTCTCTGGTGATGGACTGGGAGCCGGTGAGGGGCTCGGAGATGGCGAGGGGCTGGGAGAAGGTTCCGGTGACAGGGACGGGCTGGGCTCAGGCGAAGGTGAGGGCTCAGGCGATGGCGATGGTGAGGGGGATGGTGCAGGCGACGGTGAAGGTGAGAGGGGTGGTGAAGGCGAGGGGGATGGTGAAGGCGACGGCGAAGGCGACGGCGAAGGCGAAGGCGACGGCGAAGGCGAGGGAGAAGGGGTTGAGCTTGGCACTGCAGCCTCTGATGTACTGCTACTCGACGTCGGTTGAACAGGAGTTGCTGAAGACGAAGTTGACTGAACAGGGGCTTCAGTGGAAGAACTCGTAGTCGGTTGAACAGGATTCTCCGTCGAAGACGTCGAAGTAGGCGTAGGCTGGACTGGAACTTCCGTAGAAGTAGATGAAGTCGTAGGCTGGACTGGAGTTTCCGTTGAGGAAGTCGATGTTTGCTGCACAGGAGGCTCGGAGGTTGTGGTGCTCGTTGTAGGCGCCACCGAGGGCTCCGTAGAAGAAGTTGAAGTCTGTTGCACGGGAGGCTCAGTTGAAGTGCTTGTGGGCGACTGAACGGGAACTTCGGACGTGGAGGAGATCGTCGACTCGACCGTGGGCTCGGAACTTGTGCTGCTGGTCGTCTCTTCCGCAGTAGAGGAGGTGCTTGTCGTTGGCTCAACAGGAGGCTCCGAGCTGGTGCTGCTCGTCGCAATCGGTGGTTCGGAAGAAGTGGAAGTTGTAGTCGGCTCGGCGGAAGTCTCAGTGGACGATGCCGTTGTTGACGGGACCTGTGATGAGCTGGTAGACTCGACGTCCGCTGTGCTGGTAGATTCAGGTTCCGTCGAGCTGGTAGATTCGACCTCCGTTGACGAGCTGCTGGGTTCAGTTGAAGTCGCCGTAGTGCTAGTCTCCACGGGTGTGGCCGTAGTGCTAGCTTCAGTGGACGTCTCAGTCGTGCTAATCTCGACAGATGTCTCAGTGGCGCTGGTGTTAGTTGATGTAGCATCTGTTGATGTAGCTTCCGTCGACGAAGCCTCAGTCGAGCTTGCCACAGTCGATGTAGCCTCAGTTGAGCTTGGCTCATCTGTGCTAGTTGCTTCTGTAGGGGTCTCCGTTGTGCTCGCTTCCTCAGTAGAACTACTTGCTTCGGTCGATGTGCTGATGACGTCTTCTTCAGTGCTGGTCGCCTCGCTGGAAGTCTCCGTGCTGGAGGTTTTAGTCGCTGTCACTCCAGTTGAGGTTTCTGTTGTACTGGCATCTTCGGTTGTGCTAGTGGCCTCCGTGGAAGTTTCCGTTGTACTGGCATCCTCGGCTGTGCTACTGGCCTCAGCAGTTGTCTCCATGGTACTAGACGGTTCCTCAGTTGAACTGGAATCCGTGGAAGTAGCTTCGTCCGTAGCGGTGGATGTACTACTGTCTGTAGTGGCGACCTCATCCGGGTCAGCGGTTGTACTGGCCTCATCGGTGGTTGTACTGGCGGCATCAGCGGTTGTGCTGGCCCCATCAGTGGCTGTGCTGGCCTCATCAGTCGTGGTGCTGGCCTCGTCCGTGGCTGTCGTAGTGCCATCCGTGTCCGTGGTAGTCGCTTCATCAGTGGCGGTGCTGGACTCGTCAGTGGTTGTAGCCTCGTCGGTCGCGGTAGTTGTGCTATCTGTAGCAGTGGCATCATCGGTAGTCGTAGCGGTGGAATCTGTCTCGGTAGCAGTGCTGGCCTCAGTGCTTGAGGCGGTGGTGGAGGTCGTGGTAGCTTCAATGCTGGTACGGAAAACAACCTGAGCGTTCAGACTACCACAGCTCTCGTCGGCATTTCCTGAACACGCCATGCTGCAATTCTCATCTGCAGTTACACTCGTAGTCGGATTGATCTCGTTGCCACAATAACACGACTGGCCGCTGTCTACTCCGTAATAAAGATAGTTTTTTGCTTCGCAGTAGTTCAAACAGTTCTCTTGGGTCATGCTATCGGCGTCGGCATAAAAGTCGGTGCTAGTAACCGGCCGTTGCGCACCATTGAACGCGTAGCAGTTCCCGTCGAGACCGCCAGTCGCTTGTGCATTTGTGATAGACAACAGAGAAAAGACGGCCAGAACGGCCGCCTTCTGCAGCCAAACCATCTTGCCGGGATGTCTGCTTCCAGCAGCACTGACAGGATCGTGAAAAGAGTTCGACAAGGACCGAGGCTAAGAGCCACGAGCTTCTCCTAATAGAGAAATGCGCCAAATTCAAAAGAAGAGACAACGAAACGTCCTCCTAGTCACCAAAGATGAACCGCGGAGAGAGCCGGTCGAAGTTAGAGTTTCGTCTGTGTGTCCAGAAACGCAAAGGGGCGACGGTCGAGAGAAGAGGTAAGGCTCGTCCTTTTTCTTCTTCCCTTCCATTTTTGCCAAGACCAACGCCCGTAGGGACAACAAGAAACGAGGCATCGCCATTCTCATCCCTCCACCGCCGCGTCGACGGTCTCACCCACATCCCAGGAATCAGGGACTCGCAGAATGAGGATTCCCAGGGTCAGGCATGAAGGCAAAACGCCCTTGAGCGCCAATCATTCCAGACCCCTGCCTGTCTCCTCCCTGCGGCCAGTGTGCGAATGTCTCGCTTGTCTTTCCCCCCATCTCGACCGGTCGACTGCCGCGTCGGAGTTGATACGAAAAGAGAAAATGGAGAGAAGAGTCTCATGGAGTGCACTCCCGTGACTAAGCTGGGCTTTCCTTCGTCGGGTTAGGATCGTTGATTGTGGCTTGCGCTGTCTATAGACCTGGTGGGAATGCTTCACGCCCCTGTATTTTCCACTGCATTCTTGGGCAATCAAGGAAATGAAGCCCACGTGAGGCTGGAGGCTAAGCTGAGCCGAGGGAGGAATGATGGCAGGGTCGTTGTCCCAGGGATGCGGTGTAGACGGTACTAGCAGCTGATAAGCCGCACCAGCTTGCTCTGCCCCGGCACTCGAAAAAATGAAGGCTGTATAATTGATGGCTAACTTCGCACTGAGGAGGTCAGGCAAGCGATTCTAGAGCTCTTCCGCTTCGCTCGTGTCGCACGAAGAGCGGGGCCCACTGCATTGGCTATGGCATGTCGTTCTATTAGGGAAAGCTTATCCCGCGCCATAGAAGGGCTCAATGGAGTTCGGATCCGCAGGTTGATCGCCGTGGTGATGACTTTTGAATTCCTGTACTTGTCTGTTTCTGGTCGATGCGCATACCGGTGGGTTACATCATGGCACATGGTTTGACGAGCTACAGCGATAGCTGGATGACGTGCTAAGGTTAAAGAGAATAAGGGGCTGTCCTTGATGGCAGGGGACCGTCAAGCTGGGTCGAGCGCATGGCATCTATTCGGAGCGGCCGCTCAAATAGACTGTCGTCCCACCGACCCAGTGTCGCGCTTGAATCAGGAAAGCAGGAAATCTTCCTGCGAAATACTACGGTCCCGTAATCTTCGCCTCAGCTTGTGTTCCAGGCCTTCGGTATCCCTCGCGTTGTCTGCGTAGTTTCCCGCCTCACTTCCCCAATGCATGAGCCCCTCAACGTAGCATGTTCCTACCATGGTCATCCCGTGTTTCTGCGGTCGTTCTCGCAAGACATGAGGCATCAGACCGCCCTCGAGGATGCAGAGAGCGTCCCCTGGGCGCATCTTTTCTGGCCCCAAGCCAAGCTGGCCTTTGGAGGTCAGGAAAAGTCGACTGCCGCTGGCCACAGCTTTGGTTGTTTCCTCCACCCAGCTTTCGTCCTCCGGCCATATCCTTGTCGATTTGACATCCCCATTCTCGGTTCTGACATTGAAATCGCTGGTAAATGTGAAGAGCGGAAGGCTTAGATCGTCGTCGCTGGCGGGAATCTCTACTTCAGAACAGATCGTCCAAAAGAGTGGTGGATCGCCCGCAGACTCGCTGATGCGCAAGCTGCGTTCTACACCCTCCTGGAGGTGTTGGTTCCAGACCAAGATATCGTTTTCGCTATAGGATTCCTTGCGCGGCCAGTAGTTCGCAAAGGGTGACGCCAGAAAACGGACCAACATCCAGTAAGACAACTGCTTTTCTTCTGCGCTGCTAAGCCAACGTGGTGATTTGTAGACCCCGGGAATCCCTTGGAGTCTCGCCGAAAAGCAAAGAATACGCGAAATGATCCCAACGAAGGGCTTGCGATATTGAAGCTGACTTTCATTCTTGAAAAGCCGGCATGTTGTGATGATTTGATAGAGGATCTCCTCGAGATTGGCGAGATCGCTCGCCAAAGGATCAGTGGCGCCTAAAATTTCTCCACAAACAGCCCCGGAGACGGTCAAGACAAATGACTGTTGTGCTTCCGGGTGTACTGGAGCTACCTGAGCAGGTAGATGATGAACTGGCTGCCAGTCGGCACCAGTAACAAGGTCCCTGTCAGCCAAGCGTCGAAAATGCTGCTGTGGTAAGACATAGACATCTTCTAAGCCGTCCTGCTTGTGGTGTAGGAACCTGGCACGACTGGCGTTAAACATCTGGAAAAGGTCTCCGTGGAGGCGCACGCGATGTTGATTCCAACAGGGAACCGCATAGTCCGATGACCAGTCAGGGACCCACGAAGGCACATCGTTCCGGGTCTTCGCAAGGAGGTCAAATGTTGTGACCCACAGAAGACCAGTTTGCTTGATGATTCCATAGGCCACGCGTGCAAAGAGCGTGTGTACGCTGACGTTGTAATCAGTATCAATAATCGAGAAAGTTTTCTTTACGAAGTCAAGCGCAAGTCGGAGCAGGGCGAATATCTTGTCGCGGGGTTCGGATGATCGCCTGTGCCGGCAATTTCTTAGTGACCAGAGGAGTGGACTGTTGTTCCCGAAGGGTAGTGATCTGAATGATCTCATCATTCGTAGGTAGTCGATCGCATTGGCCTTTTCGGCCAAGAAGGACAACACTCTGGCAAACCCAGTGGAATCCGGGAGAGCAGAGCTCAAAACAGCGTTGACGCCGTGTCCAATGAATTTGAACGGCATCGAAACGCGACCATACATAATGGTTAGCTCTCTTGCAACACAGGCTTCCTGAATAATCCACACGCGATTCCACCAGTCGCTGACGGCGAAAAATCGGATTCTCTCCGACTTGATTTGCAGACGCCGTTCATCAGTCGGCTTTCCGTCGTCAAACATCCACTGCTGTGCTGGATGCGTTGAGCTCTCATGCTGTCGGGCCGAAATAATACTGTAAAGACATAGCATCTCCTCGTGTTCTGTTAGCGACCCTGACGTCGAGTTCTGCCAAAGACTGATTGATGTCTCGATAATAGGCAAGTCCGTCCGTTTGCCAGTGAAACGCACCGGATCGGCCAGTCCAAGTCTTGCGAAGCGGCGAGGGTAATCTTGACGACTGCGATCCAAGCCATCGCCCACATAGGCAATAACCTCGGTGGCGGAACCGAAAATGTCGTGCATTAATCCGACTTGGTGGCTCTTTTCGACAGCATCCTCCTGGTTGATGCACACGGAATCCACCCAAATGACGATGGATCCTGTGGTTCGGCGAATGGCCCTCAGCGCCCGGTCGAGGTTGAAGGTGATGAAGTGGACATGACGGTTGACAATGATCTTGTTGAACCTTCGTGTGCTACCCCAACCGTAGGATAACGCAACATAGTCTTGATACCGGTCGGCGACATACAATTCCGCAGCGAGGTCTTCGAGCCACTCGCCAGGCAGAAGACGAAGGAGACGAATCTCCTGGCCGCTAAGCCCTTCGCGGTAGGTGATGGTTGACATGACAAGTCTGACGCGAGTACTCGATCCAGAACCTGCTCTCTATTTTCTGTCATGAAAATTAGGCAGGTATTGAGTGGTGAGAATGAGCTTGAGAGAGATTGTTAGCTTGAATTGTCAGCCTGCAGTTGAACATGCTGCCGATTGGTAGGATGGATGCATAGCAATGGCTGGCTGCCGCAAGGGACCACGAGGGGCGCAGGTGGACATTTCAGTCGATGTCGACCATTTCTTAGGGAGAGACTTTGCAGAAAAATGCTACCACTCGGCAGATGCTCACAGCCAACATCATCTCGAGAACCCACATCGTTGTGAGGAGAACTGTGCCTTCGAAGCTCAACTGTTGATGAAAGGAGAAGAGCGTTGGTGGGGTTGCAGCTGGCAGGGGCGACCGGGGTCGCAGTACCCCTCCTAAATTACATAATCGCCATATGAGGTAAGGCAACAACACACACTGGTCCGTGCCCGGCGGGCATCACGAAAGGCTGCAATAATTTTTTGGGAGCTCCAGAAGCTTCTTGGGCCACGAACAGCCGAACCTCAGCCTCCCCGCGACGACACACGAACCTCGCCAAACCCAACGACACGCTTCCTTTGGCCTTGTACTCGTCGTCACACAAACAATCCACCAAGATGTCGTTCGGAGGCCAGACCCCGACCATTATCGTCCTGAAAGAGGGTGAGTTTACCCCACCGCCCCTTGCCCGCCCGCGGGCCACGATTGACGAGTCTCTTGCGCAGGAACCGATACCTCTCAGGGCAAGGGTCAGATTATCTCCAACATCAACGCATGCTTGGCTGTCCAGGCCACCATCAAGTCCACTCTCGGCCCCTATGGCGGTGACCTGTTGATGGTCGACGCCAACGGCAAGCAGACCATCACCAACGATGGTGCTACTGTCATGAAGGTCAGGAAGAACGATGCGGGCAGCATGATGGAGGTTGAAATGCTGACACGCCGATAGCTCCTCGACATTGTACACCCCGCAGCCCGAATCCTCGTCGACATTGCGAGATCACAAGATGCCGAAGTCGGTGACGGCACAACATCCGTCGTCGTCCTGGCCGGAGAGATCCTCAAGGAGATCAAGGAGCACGTCGAGCAGGGCGTCAGCTCCCAGGTCATTGTCAAGGGTCTGAGAAGAGCGTCCATGATGGCGGTCAACAAGGTCAAGGAGATCGCGATCGATACCAACGAGGGCAACAGGAGGGAAACACTCAGCAAGCTGGCCGCCACTGCCATGACGAGCAAGCTGATTAAGCGCAACACCGACTTCTTCACAAAGAGTACGTCGACACGATTGTCCCTCGATAGTGCCAGTTCTAACGTATCGCAGTGGTTGTCGACGCCGTCCTTTCCCTCGACCAAGACGACCTTAACGAGAAGTTGATCGGCGTCAAGAAGATTCCCGGTGGTTCCCTCACCGACTCCCTCTTCGTCAACGGTGTCGCCTTCAAGAAGACCTTCTCCTACGCCGGTTTCGAGCAACAACCCAAGTCTTTCCAGAAGCCCAAGATTGTGTGCCTGAACGTCGAGTTGGAGCTCAAGGCCGAGAAGGACAACGCCGAGGTGCGCGTCGAGCAGGTGTCGGATTACCAGGCCGTCGTCGATGCGGAGTGGCAGATTATCTACAGAAAGTTGGAGGCTATCTACAAGACCGGTGCCAAGGTCGTTCTCAGCAAGCTGCCCATTGGCGACTTGGCTACCCAGTTCTTCGCGGACCGCGATGTCTTCTGTGCTGGCCGTGTTGCCGCGCAGGATATGGAGCGCGTAGTCCAGGCTACCGGCGCAACCGTTCAGTCAACGTGTTCTGACATCCTGGCCGAGCACCTCGGTACCTGCGGCAGCTTCGAGGAGCGCCAGATTGGTGGCGAGCGTTATAACTTCTTCGAGGGCTGCCCCGAGGCCAAGACCTGCACACTTATGCTGCGTGGTGGTGCCGAGCAGTTTATCGCCGAGGTCGAGCGTTCGCTGCACGACGCCATCATGATCGTCAAGCGCGCCATCAAGAACCACACCATTGTCGGTGGTGGTGGTGCCACCGAGATGGAGGTCTCCGCTTACCTCCACCGCTTCGCCGACAAGAACATCCCCCACAAGCAACAAGCCATCATCAAGAGCTTCGCCAAGGCTCTCGAGATCATCCCCCGCCAGCTCTGCGACAACGCCGGCTTCGAAGCGACCGATATCCTCAACAAGCTGCGCGTGGAGCACCGCAAGGGCAACACATGGTCTGGTGTCGACTTCAACAACGAGGGCGTCACCGACATGATGGAGCGCTTCGTCTGGGAGCCCGCGCTGGTCAAGATCAATGCCATCCAGGCTGCCACCGAGGCCAGTTGCCTCATCCTCGGCGTCGATGAGACGATCCGCAACGAGGAGAGCGCCGCGCCTCAGGCCCCTGGCCAGGCTCTGCCCCCTGGTGCCGCCCAGCGCGCCCTGAGAGGTAGAGGCCGGGGCATGCCTCGCCGGTAAGGTGGTTATGAATAGAAAATGAATGGAAAAGGAAAACGTCAAAAGGATTTGATGAATGGCGTCTGTATGATACCTAGAATTGCCCCACAGGGGTTTTGGCTTCCAGAAGTCTGAATAGACTGGGTCATTTGTCGTCTGTCATGAGCGGTCCACGTGCCATCATCAAGCAGCAGCATGAGTCCACGACATCCCCACCCAACGGTCCTTAGGCCATTTAACATTGAAGAGAGAATGCCTCACCGCGAGTGATTTCTTTAGATGTCAAATTGCGGTGCTCCCGAGTTGATACTAGGCGGCTTCATGATTAGCACCACGTAGCTGTAGATAAATGGACCAGCTTACTCAGAACTCCGAGTTCCATTCTCGACGAACAAGGTACGGAAAGCCGGATGCAAGCTAAATGCTGCCAGTTGCAGATAGCATCCCAAATTCTTCTCTTGGATATGTATGCAAATTTAGCAGCTTCGGGGATGTATCAGGGGCGGCAAATTGTATGGAGAGCAGCAGTACGTATCTTTCAGCAGCCTCTGAGGGCCATCAAAATGCAGTGAAATACATACCTCGCAGGGGGCGCTTGTGTTAGGTGAGTCAATTATGATTGGATGTTCATCCGGTTGAGGTCCCAGCCCGAGGGACAAGCCGGGGCTAATGACATACGGGTGGACTGCATACATAGCTGACGAGGATGAACTTTCGCCCGAACACAGGTCACCTTTGTTAATTGCACAGGGTATTGCTTATCCCGCATATGGCGGCAAGAAACGTCTCTTAGTGCGCTTCGCATGATTGGATATCTGCTATATTAGCAGGTCAGTAAGCTGGCAGCCTGTGAAAACATATACTAGAATACATGAGACACTTGAGACACATCTACACACCGCCCGAGTGAAAACACCAAGGGAGGTTTCTAAACATCGAAATCTTGTCAGGTAACGGGCTCACTCAGTGTCGTACGTGCGACGAAAGCAGGTAGTTGGCCCTAGTGCTATGCCTTGGCGTTCTTTCACGAGACGACGGCATGTATGAGAAGTAGGAAGTCTATTCGTCTTCGAGTGCTATGCCTGCCAAGTATGCAAAAGGGTCTAATAAAATGCAAAAGAAAACACCACCGCCACGTCTGCCCTCGAACGCCAAATGTCGTCAACTCGCCTCACCCCGCAGAGTACCCCATCCCATACATCTCCTTGTCCCGTCCCTTGTCTCCCATAGGCTCATCAACATCATCCTCTTCCTCATCTCCTTGCTCTATCAGCATGTCCAGGTCTCGATCCACCGCGGCTGCTTCCTCCGGCGTCTCTTCAGCCTCCGTAGCATTGAGCAAAGCTTGGAAGTCTGTGTGATGAGGATGGTAATGATTATACGGATCATGCGATGTTGGCGGCGGTCCGATGATCTGCGGGTCGATAGGCTGGTACGATTCGTCTTGTAACATGGGATTATGATGCGGATGTCGAGGTAAGGGTGAATCAGATGGGTCACGAAGGGTATGTGACGGCGGTATTGACGCGACCTCCGCATACGGCGACGACCGCGGCGGGGATAACGGCGGTAGATGGTGTGGCTGCAGGGCCAGAACGCGACCAGCGGCGCTGACGCTCGCGGCAGACGGCATCGGTGTGGATGAAGAAGCAGATAACGATGGATTCGAAAGAGAATTGTTAGTCATGGGCACACTCTTGTTCGAGGCAGCCGCAGCAGCAGCAGCAGCCGCCGCCGCCCTGCCCCTCGCTCCCCCATTGCCTCCCGGCGCCGGCATCTTCCCCAGCTCCTTGCACTCCGCGCAGTTCCTGATCACGTCACTAACCGTCTCCTTGATGCGGCTCCAGTGGTACTTCTCGGCAATGGTGGCCGTCGTCTTGTTGATGCCGCCGTGGCTGGCGACGTGGACCTCGCGGGCGATCTCGTACTG
Source organism: Colletotrichum sp. SAR11_59 (assembly GCA_025328345.1). Taxonomy (NCBI): domain Eukaryota; kingdom Fungi; phylum Ascomycota; class Sordariomycetes; order Glomerellales; family Glomerellaceae; genus Colletotrichum; species Colletotrichum sp. SAR11_59. The sequence goes on from JAKMXC010000228.1 coordinate 22,609, forward strand.
GCGGCGCGGGTCCGGGACGACCTCCTTGTCCTTGAGCATGAGCCGGTCGCCGTCCAGCAGCTTATAGTGCGTCGCGGCGCTGCGGAGCCTGCTTTTCTCGGCGCGGTCAGCCCCCGCCGGGTACTTGCCGTACTTGAGGTAGAACTTGATCTTGTCGAAACGCTCTTCACTCACGAGTTCCTCGGATTCGCCGGGGACGAGGTCGCGCCCGTAGATGATGGCGTCGATGAGCACGCCCGGGTGCGACTTGAGGTTGCCGCAGCCCTTGACGCGCCCGATGCGCTTGAAGCCGAGGGCGTCCCAGATCTTGCACGACGCGACGTTGGTCTCGTACACGAGGTTGAAGACGGAGTACGTGTAGCCCAGCTTCGGCGCCCAGTCGATGTAGCACTCGCCCATGAGGCGGCCCACGCCGCGGTTGCGCGAGGCGTCGGTGACGAGGAAGCCGGCGTTGCACACGTGCGAGCTGCGCCCGGGGTAGTTGGGCTTGATGTAGAAGCTGCCGAGGCACTCGCGGGACCAGTCCATGTCCTCGGCGAGGTCGGCGCGGTCGACGTTGCCGAGGAGCATGATGGCGCCGAAGTTCTGGAACCAGTAGGCCCCGAACTTGTCGGCGGGCATGCGGTCGGTCATGGGGTAGGTGTCGCCGCCCTCGATTTCTTTGTTGAGCTGGTCGCTGAGGTAGCGGACGAGGGACTGCGGGACCTCATGCTGGGACACGAAGGGGATGATGGTGGCGACGGTTTGGCGGTCCCGGAGGGTCACTTGACGGGGGACGATGTCGGCCGGGAGTTCGGGCTTGTTCGGGTCCGGATACGGCGGGGCACCGGAGACGCGGTAGATTGTGGGGCTTGCCGGGTCGTCCAGCATGGCCGGCATCTTTGCGACGGATCGGCTCCGCAGAGGGGGCCTGTGCTGTCCCTTCTAGCGGTGTAAGACGAAGAGGGGTAGCCCGTGTTGGGGGTTTGGGCAGTCCGCCGGTTGCAACAAGTCGCTCGCTATACGTACGAACTTGATGCTAAAACCTCACAAGCGATAGGGAGTTAGTCAACATTTCACATGTGTAGCAAAGCAGGCAGCAGTTGAAGCAGACGGTAAGTAGCCTCAGGTGCGTTGCGTTTCCTCTTCTCTCCCTCGGACCCCCTCTCTTGATGTCGCCAAGCAAGATGCAGATTGAATGGTAAGGAAAGGCTGCAAAAAATAAAGCCTACCGGGTTTTTGGAGAATACTTTTTGGGCAATGTCCTCCTCTTCCTCCTGTTGGTCGAGGACAGGACCTCCCTCCCCGACTGGCTGCGGGAATTCCCAAACGACCGACCTCGGCTCAGACGCCGATTTGGCGACACCGACAAACGTAGAGGAGAGTCTGCAGCGACTGCGCTTCCGACGCGAATGCGGTCGTTGTGGTGGCTTGAAGGGGTGGCCGCTGCACTTGATTATGATGCGCGCGTGCGTCCTGCTTTGCCCAGTTTCAGCCGATGACACCACAGCTGCCATGCACGAATGCCTGACCTTGGCGGGGTGTGGAAAACGGAGCTGGCTGGCTGCCCTGGGCTTGTGCGTGCTGAAATGTTCGTTTGATGATGGTTTTCGACCTTGGGGAGGGGAAATGCGCAGGCGCGAAGTTTTCAACATGGGGGCGGGGCTCGAATTATGTAAGCTGATAGGCAAGCCACCAGGGTTCCTAGCCACATGTGGCTGGGCTTCTCAGGATGATGCTGAGTGAGGCTATTCCCAGGTCAGCACGCACAGCTCCTTTTCCCATCTAACGACAAGGCTCTTCAATTCCATGCTTCATCATGTATATCAAACCCATAATTATCATATCAAACATACTGAAATAAGATTCTCCCCTGAGTTCCAACCAAAAGTCGCCCAGAGATGACCACCAACGATGTTGTCGTGAGCCAGTTTGAAAGCTTCCGACATCAGACGCCAAAGAAGAAAGATGGCGTTCCGCATTGAAGATCACATGTGCCAAGTTTTCCAATGAGAGTTCTTACCTCCCTATCTTGGGGTCTGACAGACAGGGCCGGAATGTGTTTGAAAGTGCAATACCAAGACGAGCTGAACAGGCGAGGCGCCAAGTGTGTAACCGCACGAAAACCGTCTTCAGCCGTTCTCTCGGGTCCAGACCAATTCTAGCGATGTCTTGGTATTAGCTGAAGGGATGCGCTCTACTATATGAAATGCCCATCTGTCTTGCGCTTTTAGTCACGCATGCCTCGATTAAGCTCACAAACTGTTGTATCGTATCAAACTGCCATCAACTTTTAATCTTCGATCAATTCATCGTCGCGATGGTTCAAGTGCCTCCAGCATCTCAAACGTCGGATTCCACGTCCTCCGGCACGACAGACTTCGTGTACAGGCCCCTGAGCCAGGACGAGATTCGAGTGCTGCTGTTCCTCCCCGGTGACCTTGGTAGTCCTCTCCGGGCTCGGATCACACACCAGCATTTCGATCCGTCGGTCTCCACTCCGGATTATGAAGCAATGTCCTATGTCTGGGGAGAGTTGGGCGAAACAGCCACTTTGCACATCGTGGACGACGATTCGAATGATATCGGCACGATCCGGATCCGACAGAATCTAGCGTCGGCTCTTAGACACATCCGGCATCATACGAATGATCAACAGAGTCTCCAAGCCCGTAGTCTCTGGTGCGATGCAGTCTGCATCAATCAGAGCAACCTCACTGAGCGGGCAGCTCAGGTACAGCGCATGGGCGCGATCTATCGCCACGCTCAGAGGGTCATCTTCTGGCTCAGTGCTGAAGATGCAGACGTGCCTCGAGCAATGAACATCCTCAGGAATTTCTCTCCAGACTTTGACCAACAACTCCCTGAAGCCGACTGGCGGGCCTTGATCACCCTCCTCGCCGATGCCTGGTTCAGGAGAGTATGGATTCGCCAGGAGATCTGGCTTGCCAACAACTCAGCCCTCTTCCAGAGCGGCAACTGCGAGCTCAGCTGGGGTGAGTTCTGCAACGGCTTGAAGCACCTGCGAAGTTATACCGTGGACAACCAACGTGCCCTCGACGGAGAGTCACAAGGCTACTTTCGAGAGATTCTGGAAACAGCGTGCGATGTGGCCCTCTCCAAGCCCAGAGTCAACTCTTTCCTGTACATGCTCGTCATGACTCGGCATTGCGAGTGCGAGGATGAGCGGGGCGGGGTGTATGGTCTCCTCGGCCTTCAGGACTTGCTCCAAATTGAGCCAGACTACTCCAAGACGAAGAGCGCTAGGGATGTTTACTTTGACTACACGGAGACCTATCTGCGGACAGTCTCGATTGCCAACATCCTCTCCATGTGCGAGATGGCAGATAGCCCGAGCTGGGTCCCCGACCTCGCGGTTCCGGTGCCTTCGCTTGGTGTCTACGGCATCGGCTCAGCCAGCAGCAACACCAAGACAGTGTACAGCATCTCATCTAATCGGAAGCTGGCAATCACGGGGACGCACGTTGGAACTGTCGCTCGAAAGACGTCTCCGATGCCCCCTCGACCCAACCTCGAAGATGTTCAGAGAACATTTGCGTCTTGGGTGGCCAATTCATTTCCACAGGGCATCCAAGCTCATGATGGAGCGGCAGTCGACGACATGATTGCCACGATTGCGCGCGGTCATCTCAAGGAGGACATCGCCTTCGACGATACCAGCTTGGAACTCTGGCAGCTGAAGGACATCCTCCTCAGCGGTGTTCCGGGCCACTCGCCACAACAGCCATCAGACCTCGAAGCTGCCTCCCGGTACCGCGCTCTGGACGTGTTCTCCAAGAGCATGACAGGCATGCAGCTGGTGAGAACCACAGCGGGCAAGTTTGCCCTTGGTACCGGCGCTGCCCGCGAGGGTGACGAGATCTTCGTGATTTTGGGGTGCAACATGCCCATCATCATGCGGTCCGTCGGCAATTTGAAGTACAGGATTGTCGGGGCATGTTTCATGCATAGTCTCATATGCTTTGAGGGGCTTCTCGGTACTCTCCCGGAGGGGTGGAAGATGATCTACAAGACCTTCAGCAGGCCAGTCTTCATCCATCCGAGCGGTATGATCACCATCAATGATCCTCGTCTAGAAGAGCTACCTGATGGTTGGGAGCAGAAGTCAGAACAAACGGGGAGGCTGCTATGGAGATATGGCGGGGAAGGCGATTGGGAGTGGTTTGATCCGAGAATGGCGCCCGACCGTCTGAGGGCTCGAGGGTTAAGGTTGGTAGACTTGACGATTGTCTGACATTTTTTGTTGAGGAAAAGACGTTTCTAGGACAATGGAATTTGAAACCTCCTTTGACTCTGGAATGGCATGGCTGAACCTTCTGCGTGCTGGCAATGTGCTGCGATAAAACACCCGACCTCTTGACGGAAAGGTTGATCCTGTGCAGAATGTCGGGGTTTTCGCAGCCTTGCCTAGTAATTACTTACGTCTAGTCTGGAGGCGGCATGACTCTGCTAGTAAATACGTTTCAACAATCGCTGCCTGCTGTCTTTACCTCATGCGTCGTAACACCCGAATACTCTAGCGAAGTTGACGAGAAGCAACAACATGCCTGGAATAAATACCATGCTACCACTGGCCAGTCTGAACGACCGTTCAACCTCTTGTACACAGCTACCAAATGTCGTGGTTCAAGAGAACTAATCTCCCCAAAGAATCTCGCACCCTTGGACTGCAGAGCCAAGGGATGTTTGATGCTCTTAATAAATATGACAAGAAGCATTCGTACCCTCCCAGTCTTTAATCACCTGCGCTCATCGGAAACTCTCGACTTTGATGGGAAACTCGGCCTATAAGACGTTGCCTTTGCACTCTTTTGTGTGAACTCTGCCGGAAACAATGCGATCAGCGTTGTTCCGGTTCTTTTTTGGAGGTGGCACCTGAAACCGTATCCGCCAAAGTCGAACATATACCTGAAGGCCTTCTTCGTCACTTCATGCATAATACCTACCAGCCCCCTTCAACAACACGTCGTCTGACACAGTAGTCGTTCTCCTTTGATACCTTGTTGAATAAGATTCAAATAGCAGAGCAGATGAAATGTGACTGATCAGCAGCCTAGGGGCAACTTAAGGTAATCGCAAGGAGACAGTGAAAGGATTTTATCAGTCGCATATTTCCGTCGATCATTTAGAACTAAGTGTACCATCGAAGAGACCATATCTATTGTTTTGGGTTGGTCTGAGTTACCGTTATCAGAAATCAATCACCCTTTTATACAAATGCTTTCCAGATATCCTGAGAAGCCGGCCTACCTAAATTTCAGCGTGACAGACGTAGGCCGACGGCCATAGTCACTTTCCACATTCTCTCAGTTCCCTGGACACACAGCAGTCAGATGAGCTCCGTTAAGAACCCATGCAGGCGTATAAATATACGTTCTTTTGGCCGTCATTACTCTCCTTCAGCAATGAGGACCCTGAAGGCAATGGATGAACGCCGATGCCGCAGGATCCGTGTTTGCATCAGGCGTGAGTGGCCTCAAGACTCACAAGACAGCACGTTTTGAAGAGCGTATCAAATCACAGAAGCATCGTCACCTTCTTTCGTCATCCATCACTCTTCCCATTGGCAAAGTATTCCATCTTGTTTACACAGACGACGGCGTTCGTAGACTTGCCACCGGGTTTGTCAGAACGCCAAGGGGCTCGTAGGGGTGTGACACAGGATCTTTCATTCAGAACTTAGTCAAATGGCTCAACAAAACAATCAATTGGTTTGTGATCTATTCGCCGACCAACTTGAGCTCCTGCACAGTCCATCCCAGATGCTTGGGGGTCAGTCATCGCTGAACACCTGATATCTCGAGAATTGCTAAGCTAGAATGAAGACAGAGTCATATAAATAAACACCTGGAAACAAATCTTGCTACCGGGCAAGATCTCGCGGAGGTCAACGCGTGCAACGCCCTGAACCTAGGCGGAACTATCACCAGCGACGTCTTGCTCCCTCTATGTATCATGGGGACGCTTGCGGCTTTTATCTCTGCCTTTTCAGTGTCCAGCAGCGTTCTCCGTCATGTATACAAGGTGCAGCTCAAATGATGTTATCATCTCCTAAGGTACCTATTTACGCCTCCCTTAGATTAGGCAATGGTCAAACACCGCCAGTGACCAACAAGGAATTGATCATTCCCGTAGGAAGACAGAGTTAATTTGCTTGTGTGAGTCCAGAAAGTTTTCAGCACATCACTTATAAACATCAATTATTGTGACCGTGAGAAGCTCATGAGACTTGGTGAGGTTTTCGAAAGACCTAGTCTTCGAGAGGGTATAAAGGGTAACGCAGGATACGGCGGATACTCCGAAATTGACCACAAAATTGCGCCCCAAGCAGGAGCAGCTTTGCATTCACTTTAAAACTAAACATGAAATTGCTCCCGTGACGAAAGAATCAACCCAAACATAATCGCATTCTATCGATGAGCGACATCAGCTACGAGGTCAACCACCGTCCAGCCCTGGAGCCATTCGCCACTTATTCAAAGTCAATACAGGCAGAATACTATTCCGGAGAAGACGAGCAGTACCGAGAACTCAATGCTTTGTGGGACGGCCATCTGGAAAGTGAGACCCATGCTCCTGGGTCGACACTGATTTCAAAGCCTAGTCCCTGCCTGCTAATAGGTTCCAGATGCCAACGATGGTCCGTATCGGTTGCGGTCTGCGGATCTCTCTCAAACGAAGGTAGCATACCTTCTCTTATAATCACAAACCGCAGGCTCTAGACTCACTCTGTCGGACGGCGCATCCGCGCACGGCGTATCATGGACCCATGTTATATCTTCCTGAAGACACAGAGACGCACCCAGGCCTTGAGTTTGAAGATCGATGACGACGCCCTTTTGTGGAAGGACAGTTCAAGTGTGGTCTGCATAAAGAGACCGGCAAACCTCTGTAAGACTCGTCAACAAATAGAAGTCGGACATGAACCATCCGTTCCGATGCGCAATATGTTCGAGTCGGCGTAGACCGCTAACCAAGCCAGCCTGGGCATGAATCGGTGTCGACTGTGGAAGCTCGCACCTGTCACTAAAACGTCGCTCGACATCTTTAGTTTGCGTGTATCCCCGCCCCATACGAAAAGACCGGTGTCTGCTACTCGTTGCGGGCAAACGTCTTGGTTGGGGCTTGGTTTCGTGGTGTGAAAGCGCACCCCCTTGGAGAATCAGGACTTCCAACAAGACCGCACCAAAGACAAAATTGTCTGGCTCCGAAGAGAAATTTCATCCGCCCGGGGACTAAATAAATATGCCCGGGGCTCTGCACTGCACGATGCGATAGAGGATAACTCCCAGAAACCTCTTGTAAAATGTCGTGTTGTCCCCGAGCGGTTTCTTAACTTCACAACGGGCAATGAAATCAGTGTCTGGGGACCCGCGAATGATTGTCAGGGATTTCTGGATAGCCTTGGCCGTGAAATCAGTGCCAAACGTAGCCACTGCCCCATGGGCCGAAGAATCCTGAGGTGACGATGCCCTCATCTCCGTCTAAACCATATGCCCAACAGAATAATTCAAAAGAAACACCAAAGGGCAGAATGAGAAGCCAAGCGAAACATCCTTTGACGCCTCTCACCTTCGACGACGACGATTTGCTTCGGCATGATATGTAGACGATGGTATTCCTGTTTTCAAACCAACAGACGAATGGCAATGGAAAAAATTGTCCTGAGCTCCTCACAAAGAAACTGGGACAAGCAAATTTATATACACTAGATGTAAAGGTCGGTCCAATTCCCAATAGCCTTGTTCCGGCAGTGGTCGTATATTGTCGTCGGCGGTGGAAGCGGTAGGCGAGACCCTGGCGATGCCTTAGATGAACATGAGGAAAACCAACTGCTTCATTTTGTCGCACAAACCCTAGTGGCAGACCTCATCAGAAACCACAGCAAACCACCAAGTCAGGTCAGAGCAAGAAACCCTTCAACGGGCAATTCTACTATTGTACACACTCATACATTTGCTTTTCTCCCGCATCCTCTCACTCCTGCTCCAACAGCGCCTTCCTCAACTGCTCGTTCAACGCCCCCTCCGCCATCCTGTCCGCGTCCACCGCCTCCTCAATCTCGCTCTCGAGCGCCTCGTCCCCGAACATGGCCTGCTCCCGCTGCGCCTCCACCATCTCCTTCAGCGGCACCGCCGCCCCATCGGCTCCGCCAGCACCGCCGGCAGCACCGCCGGCACCGGCACCAGGGGCAGCCGCGTCGCTTCTGTTCGCGACGTACACGCCCGCCTTCTGCTGCTTCAACACCTCCTTCTCGTGCGCCTTCCTCGTGTCCTTGATGTACTTCAGCACCGGCGTCGGAACCTCCCACGCGACCGTGCCGTTGTTCGCGGCCTCGAGGCGGCGCTTCTGGCCCTGCTGGCCCGCGCGGCCGAGCACGCCTGCGATGACGGCGACGGAGCGGTAGCTGCCACGTTCAGTCAGCATCATTCCCGTCTTTGCCAAACAAACGGCATCTGTGTGCCCTTACCTGTCATCGTTCGCCGGGATCGTGTACGTAACCCAATCCGGGTTCGCGTTCGTATCAATAATGCCCACCGTCGGGATATTCGCCAGCCCGCACTCGTACAGCATCGTGTAGTTCTCCATCGGGTTCAGCGACACCACCAGATCCGGCAACAACGGCCGCGCCGTGCGCTCGAACCGCTCGAACCCCTTCAGCTTCTTGTCCTTGCCGTCCACCACCTTGATCTCCTTGCCGCGGTTGATCAGATCCCGGTTCGTCACATTCCCCGGCGTCCACTTCGTGAACAGATGGCACCCGCCCGCCAGCTGCGCCGCCCGCGTCACAATCTCCATCTGCCCCTTGCGCGTGCCCACGAACAGAATCAGACCCCCGCGGTACGCCACCTCCTCCACGAGCCGCGCCGCCCGCCGCAGATGCGCCGCCGTGACCTCCAGACTGATCAGGTGCACCCCCTGCCTCGCACCGTAGATGTACCGCGCGTTCGCCGGGTTCCACAGCGAGGTGTGGTGGCCCATGTGCGTCTGACTCGCCATCAGCAGCTCGAGCGTGACGTCGCGCGGGCTCGGCGGGTTCTTGACCAGCTCCGAGGGCACGTAGGCCCGCCCGACCGACGAGCCGATGCCGTCCGTCGCCTTCTGCGCGGCCTTGAACTTCTTCCACTGGGACGCTGTCGAGCGCAGCGGCTTGATGGCCTCGCGGACGTGTTCCGGGTACCGGCCCTTGGAGGCCGCGCCGCCGGCGCGGAGCGCGGCGTGCGTGGTGAAGGCCTCGAGCTGCTCCGGGGTGAACTCGCCGATGAGGGACTCGGTTTGGATGCCGCGGCGGCATGTCGAGACGATGGGTGCCGCGAGGGCTTTCCGGCCTGCGGGGGAGACGGGGGTTAGTTTCTGGGTTCATTTGGGTTTGGAGGAAAGCATAGGAGAAGAACATACCTTGCCGGGCGGCTATGCTCCTCACAATCATGGCTGAATGGGGCAGCGTGGTGGTTTGGGGTGGTTGCTGCGGTCCGTCCTGCGTAGGAATAATTTTTGGAGCTTTCGGGAAGCTGGACGGAAGTCTCCGCCGCAGGGTGGGATGACGGATTAGGTAAGCGCACAGGGATGTGGCCGACTGCAGTTCAACCAAGTTCACTCGACTCGTCACCGAAGCATATGATTTGACAATTCACGAGTTCGCGGGGATGAAAAAAATAATTTTGTCCAATCCAATGAGGTTTGCGGTGTATTAATTAACGTCGGGGTACTCAAGTCTAAAGACAATCATACTCGATACATATCTACAATGCATGCTCGCCAACGACCTTTCGTCAAGTCATGAATGGGATCCGCCCCTTCTATCTCTAGACATCCCTTACCTACTGGTAATGCGCGAAATGGTGAAGACTCCGACAATAACAACCGCCAACGTCACAATCGCACCGGGGAGCAGCAGCTCGTTTGGCACGCCCTGGATGACCTGCTCAGGCTCGTGCGCGGCGGCCCTATGGCGGCGCGATCTCCTCGAGCGAGGAATATCGTCATCCTCATCCTCCGCATCATCGTCCTCGTCATCGTATCTCCTCCTGTGACGCAGGTCGGGGGTGGCGGAGATGGGGGGCGTCGGGAGCGCAATCGGCTCGACAGTCAGACCAGCACCGACGGGAGGCTTCTCGGGGTCGTGCACGAAAAGGTCGACCTTTTCCCTGCGACCCTGGCGGGCGAGGAGAATAGACTCGAGAAGGTCGTTGTCTGTTGTGATGGAGACCTCGTCGCCCTCGTCGTCGAGGTAGCTGAGCGCAAAACCGCCAGAAATCCTGCCCTCATCAATGTCGGGGGCTCCGCCAATGACATCCACCTCGTGTCCGAGCTTGGAAATGACATTGGTCACCATGGCGCCGATGCCCTGGGAAGCAATGACCTGCAGGCGGTGCACACGTCCGGACGGGGCCTTGAACTTGAAAGGGAAAGGCAGCTCAGCGGGAGACTGGTGAACCGGGCTATGGCCGGTCATTTCGGACTGAGGCGGGGAATCAACGCCGACGTGCGACGCCGAGTCGCCGGGAGCAACGCTGTCGCCGATGCGCTCACGGGTGAGGTCGGGGGACATGATGCGAGAACCGAGGTTCGTGTGGTGGGTGTGGCTACCCTCGCCGGACATCATGGATTCCGTGCCGTCGTCGAGCGAAAGCCAGAACTTGTTCCATGCGGGTCCTTCGCTGTCGGCGGTGGACATGGTGTTGATTTGCTCAAGTGTCGCGTATGTCAGCTTGAGGACATCGACCATGCCGACGATCTCGCCGCCGTCGGAAGTCATGACGGGGAGGTTGAGGTAGTGGCCGTCTGCATCCTATCAGTGACTGCTCGAACTCGAGCTTGGCGGGGTTTGGGCATTTCTTACCGTGCATCTTGCGCAGAGCAGCCTGGATGCTCATGTCCATGGGAGCAAAGTCGGGGTGCGGCGTCATGACACGGACGACACTGCAGGTGGCGGGGTCGAGACCGGGGGCAATGACACGAAGGACAACGTCCTTGCTGGTGAAGATACCGGTAATAGCTCCCTGGTCCTGGACGAGGACGGCCGTCGTGCGGTTCTCCTTCATCTGCTGAGCAGCCTCCTTGACCGAGGTGCGGACGCTGACGGTGGTCGGGGGACGTCCGTCGAGGACAGACTCGAGGGTCGGGCCAGACATCTTGTGGCGGAGGGCCTCGACGTACTGGATGATCTGCTGGGGCTGGCTGGTGCCGAGCTCGGACTGGACACCCTCGAGGGCGTCGTACAGCCTTCTCGAGGAGGAGTAGGCGCGCTCCAGCTTCTCCATGGCATCGTAGAAGCACTTTGTGATGTCGAGGATACCCGAGATGTCCTGGTTCTCGTCCATGACGGGCAAGTGACGGAAACCCTTGCGGACCATGAGGTCGAGGGCGTCGGTGGCGCTGGTATCGGTGCGGGCGCAGAGGGGGTTCTTGGTCATGATCTCGGCGATGGTGATGTGGTTCGGCTTCTGGCCAGCGCCAACGACGCGGAAGGCGAGATCCTTTGCGGTGAAGATACCGGCGATGCGGTCGTCATCGTCGGTGACGAGCACGCAGTCCTCGCGCTTCGCGGCCATCAACTGGGCGGCCTCGGCGACGGTGGTTGCGGGCTTGATCTGGAGGGCAGGACTCGGCTTCAGGGCGAGGACGGTGCCGGGCGGGGCCTTGCGCGAGTGGCGGGCTCGGCTCGTGAGGTGCTTCTTCTTGGAGAGATCGCTCTCCATCTTCTTGCGGATGGCCTTGACGTAGTAGTCAGTATCCATTCTGTTTAGCAGCCTGGCTCGCTCGAGCTCCTGGTAGGTGAGGTTTCCCATTGCGTCTCTCTCTCTCCGTTGTGCGCCTGTCCGGGGAGGTCGAGGCGAGGGGGCGGAGCGAGGCTCGACAATGACGGACATGGAGAGAGGAACGGAACGGCGGTGCAGGAGCAGGCAGGGCAGGAGTGTGTCTGGTTTTGCTGTGCAATGCGGTGCAATGCAATGCGCAAAACATCTAGATATCACGTCCGGGGTAAGGGCTCAGTATTGGCAGGGTGTCGACTAACCTCATCTCTCTTGGACTGCTTTTGACGACTGGCACTGACGCCCGCTCCACTGACTTCGCTCTGGGTAGGCTGGGTATCGAGGACGGGGCGCGGGATGCCAGAGGAGGCGGGATGCTGGGCGGCGGCGGCATGGCTCCCATGAGGAGCGGCAGAGCCGGAGGGGCTGTTGTTGAAGGGGATGCCTCCACGAGCCTGGCCGCGATTGGGCGTTCCTCTAAGGGTGTTGCCTGACATCGCATGAACTTGCTAGATTGCGAGCTGATGAGGGTTGATGCGCGGTCCCTATTTGTGTGTGTGCGTGGAGGGTGTGGGTGCCGAGGACAGCCGGAGTCGGGGCTTTATTTTTTTTCTCGGGTTTGGTGTTGGGGGGGTTGAAGGATGTTTTTTTTGCTGTCACAGGTTTCGGTGGGAGGACGGCAGCAGGAGCAGCAGCAGGAGGAGGAGGAGGAGGAGCAGAATGAGGGGAAGGGCTGAGAGAACAAAGACAAGGACGACAATGTCCAATCCGGTCTTGTCTGGTCGACAGGGTGGTGGTGGTTGAGGGAGAGGCAGGCAGGCGTAGGTAATTAATTAAGAGGTGCAAAGGCGAGGAAGAGGACCGATGGCCAAAAACAGGAAAGGGCCACGATTTCTGGGAGGTCCAGTGTCCTGTCAGTCTCGGTGCCGGTGCTCTGGCGCTGGTGTCCACTGAAGCAGACGCCTGAGGTGCTGCTGCACTGCACGCCCGTATGCAATCCAGTGGACTCGCTGATTGCACCCTGGTTGTCGCGGCGACCTGTCACTGGCCAGACAGCCGTGGAAACACCGTGCACGTGCCGCAGTCGGCACCTGGCCTCCTCGTCGTCCAATTCCGAGGCGTCGTTTCCCAAGACCGCCCCACGCTGACGGTCCCTGAAGCTCCCGAGGCCGAGTCCTGTGACCGGAACAAATGCCTCCAACGACGGGACTCTACGGCACCTGGCCATGGGGCACCGGCAGCTTCATAGGCCTGGAGCGAGTCGGGTGTCTTCTACGTGACGTGGGCGGCTATCGTGATAACACGGGTCTCTGAGGGCGTGTCGCTATGATCCAATTGACCCTGCAAAATAGCATCATCTCTTCACATCGTCTCCAAATTCCCAAAACTCAATTGACATTTCTTGACAGACACGACGAAAAATAAGAGTTCATGCAAAACTTTTGTGGGAAAAACATGTGCGCCCCCTCCCCGGGTCCCCTTGCATGAACCACGAACCAACCGAGCAGCGGTGAAATATCAGCCTGGGTAAAGACAGCAGAACCCTGTCCACGCGAGATGCATGTCATCTGATAATTGCACCCGATTCCCTCTGCAAAGCCAACTCACAAAAACTCTGCCCTTCCTCTTCCGTCCACTCTTCGTCGCCGTATTAAAACACGCATCATCATCGGCCGACAACCTGCACCACCGCTCCGCTCATGGCCCAACCAACGCCTGCCATTCCCTTCCCCGGCCCCCAAATCTTCCCCAAGCAGACATCGCGGCCAAGGCGCAACCAACCCCAAGCCTGACCGACCCGGCGGGGCGGCTCTGGCCGTTCCCGTGTGAAGCTCGGCTGAGGGCCAACATCGCCTGACATGCTCAGCTAACTCACCTGTCTAATTTGCCGCACACCTTGGATTCCGTGGATTCTCGTCAGCTCACCGAGTCGTTAGTCATCGTCTGGTCGGATCATGACGCCCTCACACAATTAGTCTGCACAGATGTGATTGCTGTCCCGGCAGACTGGTCCTGATCGATGTCCATGCATTGCTGCTGCTGCTTCAGCAACAAGACATGCTGTCTTGTCTCTCTCCAAAGCGTCTGAGGAAAAAGCCATGTGCCTGCGGTTGACCACATTTCGAATCGTGATACCCTGCGTTCTGACCGCATCAGAGCTTCCTCTGCCTTTCGACGTTTTCCTTACGAGTACAAAAACACCTACCTAGATGCTCTTGGCTTATCCCGCCAAATCAGACGATGACGGAAATCCAGGCTAATTGACTTCAAGACCTCTGGACGGCTTCTAGAGAGCATTGATATCGCCACTACTTGGGCGTAACCACATGTACCGCATGGGCATGCGGTAGCTTTATGCCGATACGGGAGAGCGGACACTCTCCTGCAGAAGCCTGAGATGGGCATTCAGCCTTTTATTTTCCCCATCCTGTCCCGAAGCCATGAACAATGCAGTCCATTGGGTGTTCTCGAAGCATTGGCCGCGATCCTCTCCCGTGGCGGCATCCCAGCACCACCATGGCATCGAGAGGCGCGAGGCTTGTATTCGCCACTTGCTTCCATGCGGGGTCGTGAGTGTTGAACACATGAAGAAAAAAGGCAGGAGGATCATTCGAGCTATACAATGCTGAGGTTGGGATGCAGCTTGGCGACTGCAATATCATGACAATAAGTGCTTGCATACGAGACGACAGTGTCCACGACAAAACTTTGGAATTCCGTTCAAGTGGCAAGATTTCACCTGATATCAACACCATGGCAGGCAGATTTGCAAAAGCAGCCAGCCGGTGCAAGAGTGAAGCTATTCCCAGTAGTGGGTATCCCACGTGGGAGCCCAGCGATTGGTGGTGCATCGCTCAGTGGGCAGAGTGGCGCGCAAAAACACTCCGGTGACATGTGTCCGACCGCCACCACCAACCCGATGCCGAGCAATAATGCGTCCAACACATGAACGGCAGCCGTTGTTTCCGAAGCACGGTCTCAAGTGTTCTCCTGGAGAATGCGCAGATGGCCTCGTACAGCATACCCGTCCTCGGGTGCGAGGGAGGTATGGACGCTGGAGAACTCGACAAACCACGAAACGAAAAAAAACTTAGATATCCGTATCAAGCAAGGGACGGCAGATCAGTGGCCTTTTAATCCCGTCATGGACGGCACAGTCGGGCTGATGAGAGACAGCAAAGTGAAACAAGACTTTGTGTGATTGTGGCTGGACCAAACGCACGACGGGCAGGTGCTGTGCGATGGCTCGGTTCCAGGCCGCTGGCCAGCGGTCTTGGGCTGGTGAGACTGGAGGAGGTCCAAGATGGGATGGGATGGGCGTTCGCGCGTGTCCTCCACAGGTCCGGTTGCCGGGGTTGTGCGATCGGCGGATCGAATCGAGGCCCAGAGTGACGGAAGGGGGAGGACAACGAAGAGGAGGAACCAGGACGTGGAGGATGAACAAGGCAAGGAGGAGGAGGAGGAGCACGGTCTTTTGATTCGATTGCGGAGAAGGATTGAAGGGCGACGGGGATGTGGTGTTTGGTCCACTTTGCTGACGGCACTGGGAGGGCAACGTGTCGGTGTAAGTCGGCTGTGTTGTTTCAATTGGTACCTTACGGACGGGTGTTTATTGCATGTATCTGACGATGCTGGAGAGCACTTTGCATGATAGAAGCATGATGCATCAATCACTGAACACCTCAGCCAGGGTATCAGGATCATCTTGAAGAAGCCAACCGGAGGGTGTAACTTCCCTCTGTACCTCTACACTAGCACAAGAGCTAGCAGCAAGAAGCATGTCGACAGCCAGAGAGAACCTTGGCCCAAGAGGCGGCGAACCTGGTTCGGCAACAGGTGGATTGCAAGGAAGTGGACGTCAGCTCTGGAGAGTTGGAGAGGAGAGGCATCCATGGGTGTTTTAGAGGAGAGGGATGACGAGCTACGTACCCTGGGACCTTGGGACACTGGAGAGATCCATCCATTGGTAAAACACCTGGTCGCAGGGCGGGAGCTACAGGCTGCGGCAGCTGCGGCAGGTCCAGCTGGTGCGCCGCGCTCATCGCAGCTGGGCCCTCCTCCAGTGCTGTTGCCGTGGCGACGGCCGGCCCTCCATGTCAACAAAGCCCATCACGTCTTGGATACCCGCCCACCACCAAAAAGCCTGGTCTGGTTTCCGCAGATACAGCGCCCCTCCAACCAGAAGCCGCCTTTGCATCGCTTTGCTGGCACCCAGTCGTTGCTATCGATCTATCCTTACCGCTGCCTTCCTTACTATTTTTCGACTACTACTACTATTCCTACCCACCCAGATCACCTCCAAAGTGGAATCTTGAATCTCCTCCCCTCCTCCCGCCCCAAATCCACTACTGCAGGAAGACCATCTTCTATCTACCCTACCGCACCTCAACCTCTCCCGTCGTCCATCGCGACTGCATCAAACCACATCTCCAAAACACCTTCACCGCCTGTCTACCAAGAAGCCAACACTTCTTGTGTATCCATCACAAATCACCTGTTGCCATTGACAAGTTTACCTTTGCCTAGGTAGAGACCGCACCCGTGCTGCGTTCTCGTCCTTCTTACCTCGCCTGAACAAGGCGTACAGACCAGATTCTATCTGATTTTAACCGCGAAGTCGACCCCGACTGAGCACAACCAATCCTCCCCCTAGCCCGGCCAGCTGTGCTTGCGCTGCGTGAGGTAAGTCTTTTCTATTGCCGTTGATGGTGATGATGGAGAAACACTCGTCAATGTTGATGCTGACATCCAACTTACACAGTTTCGGACCAAAAAGGTTCCCTCGACAACTTAACCAACCGACGACAATTATCCCATCCGGACTCGACTTGCGACACAATGCTGTCCACTCCGCCAACCAGCAGTCTTCATGCCCGTCACAGGCACCGACGCCAGAATTCGACACCGACGGCATTCGAAGCAGTGAAGATCCAGCCCTTGCCTAACAATGTCCAGCGCCAACGTGCCCTCGGCCACCGCCGGGGCCTCAGCCTGGATACTCGCAGACAAGTGATGTCTCCTAACGGAACAAGGCAGGACTTTGCGCAGGTAAGTATTACTAACAACACAGGACTAGCACAACAACCGCAGCATGTTCTGCGAGAAGCGCAGCAGCAACGCATACAAGCACGCCCGGGCCCCCGACAGCAAGCACACCTTCACCAACAACAGCACCACCAACAACAACAACTTCAGCACCAACAACACATGTTCGTGGCCGCCAGCGACCACGAGAACTACCTCATGTCCCCCCATGGCACGCCGGCCGCCCAGCGTTTCGACGCCACATGCTTCGATTCCACCCCCATCCAGTTCGACCAGTATGGCAACCAGATGAACGGCATGATGGCCAAGAACCAGCAGGCCTACGGCGCCAGCATGGGAGGCAACAAGGACTTTGAGCTCTTTGGCTCCGACAGCGCCCTCTCGACGCCCTCCTTCATGAACTTCAGCGACGCTCCCAACACTCCCCAGGGCTGGATCTCTGAGGGAGAGACTGCCAGTACGAGGCGGTCGTCGCGGAGAATCAGCAACGGCATCATGGAGAGGGTCAGCAAATTCGAGACCATGGGCATTGAGCAGATGTCAAGACCAATGACACCCCCTACCCAGAATGCAACAAGTACGTTTCTCGAGCCATCATTTGCGTACATTGACTTACAAGTCGTAGATTACTTTCCTCCTACTCCTATGGAGACGCCTCATGATCGGGCTATCAAGCACGAGCCAATGTCCGCTAGGCCGAGTCGCTTCGCCGACGGCTACGACGAGTCCATGGAGGAGACGCTCAAGCCCACGAGGAGGTCGAACCAGAGGACGCAGAACATCTTTGAGGAGCTGCGGAGACAGTCTGAGCAGACCGCCATGCCCGTCCCCCAGCAACCCACCCAGGTGACTGAGGCGGCCATGTACGAGCAGTCGATGCCCACCGCCGACTTCATGAACATGAACAACTTCAACAACGAGTTCATGAAGATCCAGGGCACCTACGACGGCATCACTGACGACTTCGCCGCCTCCGATCTCTCTGCGCAATCCACTCCTCACACTCCTCTCATGAACTTCCACGCGGCGTTCGACAACAGGCCCGATCTGAGGCATCCCAACATGGAGATTTCGTCCTCTTCCCCCACTTGTTCGTTCGACATGTCCCGCCGTACTTCCCCTCACCGCCGTACCGAGTCTCTTGCCAGCATTGCCAGCGCCGCCAGCATCGCAAGCATCAACATCGAGGAGACCAAGACCGACACCGGTGTCACCATCGAGGATATCGCAAACTACATCCAAGGCCCCGATCCTGGCGACGGCAAGTGGACCTGCGTGTACGAGGACTGTGGCAAGAAGTTCGGCCGCAAGGAAAACATCAAGTCCCACGTCCAAACCCATCTAAACGATCGCCAATACCAGTGCCCTACCTGCAAGAAGTGCTTTGTCCGCCAGCACGACCTGAAGCGCCACGCCAAGATCCACACCGGCATCAAGCCCTACCCCTGCGAGTGCGGCAACAGCTTCGCCCGTCACGATGCCCTCACCCGCCACCGCCAGCGCGGCATGTGCATCGGAGCCTTTGACGGCATCGTCAAGAAGGTCGTCAAGCGCGGCCGCCCCCGCAAGCACCGCCCCGAGATGGACGAGCGCGTCAACAAGTCCGCCCGCACCAGAACCAAGAACAAGTCCAGCACCTCCACCTCGTCGCAGTCCGGATACTCGGACAGCTCTGCGGTCAACTCCCCAGAGAACGACTTCAACATGATGGACGAGCAATTTGAGATGGGCGGCATCAGCATCGAGCGGCCAGGCCTGGACATGCCTCTGCAGATCACAACCGTATCTTCTGCGCCAATGCCCTCGTCGCCCCCCAGAATCCACAAGGAGTTGGACATTGAACCGTCACCCGCCGCCAGCAGCCACCACTCGGGGTACGTCTCACCAGAGGCCCTGATGGAGGCGCCAACGGCGTTGTCCCAGCAACCAGAGTCCCCAGCCAAGAGCGAGTACAATACCCCGCCCGAGCTCTCCCAGTCATCCTCGCCCCCGCCCAACCAGTTCTTCGATGCCGAGCCCAATACTTCCGGCTTTAGCGACGACTCGTTGCTCGCCGGTATGCGGGGCAACGTCGGCGTCGGCGTCGGCAACACCAGCATCTCCAGTCTGGGCCTGGACCCCGACGACGAGATGCTGATGAAGACCTTTTCCGGCGAGGAGGGCCTCGTTCAGTTTGACCGTGAGTCCAACATGCTCGTGATGAACAAGTTTGACGAGTTCGACGACCCCGTCAACATGTTCACCAACGACGACGTCTTCTTTGGCAGTTCATGACAATAACACTCTGGTCTTTTTTGGGGTCTCTGGCGTATTGGGTTTCCATTTAGGAAAAGGGGTATCTTAACGACGTCACGGCTCCTTTGTCTAATCACGGCGACCTCTGTACGTTATGTTACGCTTTGTGTGTTGGCTTCAAGTCTGCAGCACCACGCGCCCCGGATCAACGTAATGACGACAATCTCGCGATATCAGCTCGCCGGGACGGATGTACTACTACAACTATTGGGGGTTAAATTAAAAGGGTTCGGCTTCTTCGGGGGTGGCAAATGGGGGTTTATTGGGATTTCAACATTTGGCGATTCAGGAAATGGCAATTTTCCTTTCTTAGGGATATTCGGTATTTGACGGGGATTTTCTTTTCGGGAACAATTGGAGCTCGATCTAGTTCTGGCGCGAGGCGAGCCTCAGCCAGCGATTTTGAGATTCATTTACTTGGTTAGGGATTTAGAACGATGATTGGGAAGTGGTATATGATGAATTGAAATTGAATTTCACTTACTTAGTCCTTGGGGCTGAACAATTTTCGAAAATGTGACTCTTGATTTGTGTGTATGCATGTGTGTGAATGAAACTTTTCTCTCGTGACTCACGGGCACATTCCGTGGATGGAACAGGAATCGTCATCCAGTGTTCTGGAGCCGCGAACATGACCTCCACGCTACTTGCGTTGGTCGGTTGGCTGGGGAAAGGATGGGTGGGTGGGGGTGAGTTTCACTCATTGGAATGGCAGATGTCTGCAACAGATGTGGCGGTGGTTCTTTTTGGATTCCAGTCGCTAGCTCGTTGGTACGAAGCCGGAAGAGGAGTATGAGCGTTGGTGACGGAGGGAGCGTTGATTGTTGCTGGGGAGGTTGTCGAGATGGTGGGAAATGAAGTGTGGAAGAGTTTTGGGGGTATGGGGTACGTCCGGCGGCTCTTTTCGGTGAATGGCGCACAAGAGAGAGGTCTGGTCTGTCTTTGCCTGGCCGGGGCCGACGCCGGTGCGAGTGGGGCCGAACAACCGGCACCGCCATCGGCCTCAACTTTGGACAAGTAAGGGAAGTGGTCCTCCATCCGAACTTTTCTCGCTCGTCTGCACGGACGCCACTTTACAATTTAAATAGCAATGCATGACATGTCTTTTGCTTCGGACGTTGCGATGGATGCGTGGGGTTGCGTGCGATTACGCGGATTCAGTGTGTGAGTCAAGATCCGGATGATTCGTGCAGCTTCCACGAATCAGTTGGGTTGGGAGCTGTGTGGAGTTGGCCGCGGGTGCGGTGTTTTCGTCTCGTCTCATGTTCTTTTGGGCATGGGATGCGTACGTGGATCATACGAAGGAGAGCGTGGTTGTTGGATGTTGTTGGATTTCTTGGGGGCGGGAAGGGGAAGGAGGACGGGGAGGGAGTTTGCCAAGGCGTAAGATTGCGAAAAAGTTTACACCGGTGAAACTGTTCTGCAGTTCTTGGGCTTCTGAGGAGGTAGCATTGCAAGAGCCAAGCAGCAGCAGCAGCAGCAGCAGCAGCATTATGATGCATTTGAGAAAAAGTGTCCTCGAATTGCTAAAGGACAGAAATGGAGCGGACTGAGTTTGTCGCCGACGATCTTCGCGAGAGTGAGAACGTTTCTCCAACCAGCGCTCGGCGCCGCCGACGAGGCTGTCGCTCACGCGACAGAGTTACCATTACGCGGCTCGAGCTCCTTCATGCATCATCAGCAGTCGAAAAAAATGTGGGCTGGCCGATGCCTCGAGGAAGCGGTGCCGGTCTCGGCTGGACGCGTAGCACGCCCGTGGCAGGCGATGGGTGTTGCGCTGCTCTGTCATCGGCCGTGTTCCGATGCGACGGCCAGCCCAGCCAGCCAGCGACATCCGATCTTTTACGGAGAGGACGCGTTAGTTGGCTGAGCACTTTCTTGAATCTTCTGGCTGAAGACAGAGGAGGAGGAGGAGGGGGGATGGGAAGGGTGTCAGGCTTTTTCATCCCAACTTCGAACTCCAGACGACACAGGACAGCCAAAAGAAGATTGCTATATTTAACGTTGAGCGCTGGGCCCCGTTGTCGCCGATTGGTGGGCGAGGGCTGGTCTGAAACCGCAAATGTCGCCTTGCAGCGGGATTCTAGAATTGTTGGTTGGGATGTGGTGAACTCTAAATCGTGGTTGGAGCAGCGACGGAGGTTGTTGGTTGCTGTGTGTCTTTTCCTTGCCCCCTCCCGGGGAGTTATTCCCCAAGGACTTGTCCTGACTCCTCCTCCCACACAGGAGCTTGCCCTCCCTTGTCACGAGTCCGTACGATCCGACGAACCCGCAACCACCGATCACGCACGCCCTACGTCTTACGCCCGGCCCAGCCTTGAGACGGCAGAAAGCGTAGTGTGTGGGAGAGTGTAATGTATGCAGGTACACACGCCAAGAAGGCACGCCGCCGAAACCTGGTACAACCCAGCTCAAACCAGCGTACGCGTACCCGCAGAGGGGGGTCATCTTACATCGTTGCACGGCAGGCCGCCCGTCACCTCGCTCATCTGCTTGCGCAAGTTTGTACCGTGGGGTGTGTAACCGCGTCGCCGCCTTCCGAAGATTGCACAGCCTCCCCGCCTGTCCCAAGAGATCGGGTTGATATTACGGCTGTTTGTAATAGCACGACTCGCAGGGGTTTTTCGTCGTTGACTACGGGGCATATAACAGCTTGCGAGATCCCACGTTTCCGAGTGGGATACGCTCCAGTCCTGTCCGTCATCAACGTCACGAGTCTTATCTTCGAGCTTTCATTTCGACACATTCGCTACGACACCGCATTTACACAACAACGACAAAGAACACTTTCATTACACACACAACTAGACACATTCCATCATGAAGTTCACACTCGTCACATTCATTGCCATCGTCGGCGCCGCGTCCGCCATCAGCGTCGACGCCGGCCTCGTCAAGAGACAGTGCATCGCCAATGGAGGTTAGTTCAACTCCTCACTCTCACAACTCTCATTTAGAAAACTAACACGCATCTCTCAGGCCTGTGCTTCACCAGCATCGCCGACCCAAAGAAGCCCTGCTGCGGCGGGCTCGTCTGCAACAACAAGCCGCAGCCCAACACCAACATCTGCGAGCCGGAGCCGAGCCCCGGGTCGACGGCCAAGCGCGCCCGCGAGGAGCTCCAGAAGAGGGCCGAGGCGCCGGCGGCACCCCAGCCGCGGGGGATGCCTCAGATTCCCGACAACGAGCCGAGATGGGGTTAAGGCACTGAAAGAGATGTCTTGCTCAGAAAGGCAGGAGGTTTCGGGGGCGTGTAGAGGATGAGGATGAAAACAACGCTTTTGCTTTCTTGGTCTCGAATGCCCTTTTTCACGAGATTTCTTTTTTTTTTTTTTTTTTTTTTTTTTTTTTTTGTTTTTTTGGGGGGGGTGGGGGGGCGGGGGGGGGTGGGTGTGGTGGTTGGGGGTTTTTTGACATTTTTGTAAAAAATGTTTTTTTTTTTTTTTGTTTTTTTTTTCCTTTTTTATTTTTTTTTTTTTTTTTTTTTTTTTTTTTTTTTTGTGTGTGTGATTTGCATCCTCTTGAGGCAACGGGGTGCGTAGAGTTGATCTATAGACCTTTTGATACCATTATAACAAGCGTTGAATACAAACTTCTTTTCTTGTACAACACACGAGGGAATCTCGCGGGGTGTCTGTCTACCTTCCTGTGGCTATCAACTCGTTCACAACTTCGCTTCAACACCGACAGATCCAGACCTGCCAAGAACACAAAAACTAATCACTCCCGCTCGAAAAGTTTATCTCACTGACGAAATCTACCTGAGAACCCACAGCCCAGGGCTCATGCCTGGTGGCCAGATACGCTTATCGTCAAGTAGACAATGGTCCAAAGTTTGTTTGATTGAGCCAAATTGGACCGACCGGGCCCCACGCCCCCTTTTCCCAACCGGCTACATCCCGGAACGGGCGGGTTTTGGTGCGGAAGCGCCTCATTTAGACCGGAGAGTAGATGCGACATGGCAATCTGATGTGTTGTATTATGACTTTTTCGAGATTGCGCCTAGATGAAGGTGGTTGTGGGTAGACGACTTGCCGCATTTGCGGTTCTTATCTGGAGGTCTTGCCTATTTTCACCGAATGTGGCTGCCAGCATGAGTACCGCAACAAACCGAGTATCTCGCAAAGTTCATCGACGCTGAGCAATCACCAGAAGGCACAGAATGGGTAGGCAATATACCGCAAGAAAGTAAGACAAAAGCCAAGCAAGTCACGCATCACAAGTCTGGACGTCATTTTCACAATCACTTGGAAAAATGTACCGACGACACCACCTCCCAACCCTGACATCCCCCGCCCGTCCCATCTTCCCCCGGCCGCAAAGGCAACCAGAGTCCGGGAACCGAGACAGATGACAGGATGACGCGGAGGCTGGGAGAGCAAATGGTCAATTCGCAAGACCGAACCACCCAAATGCCCCCACCCGTAAAAATTCCCTGTCCATTGAAATAGGAAACGTCGGCTCGCCCCGTCATGGTTGGCCTACCCCGACAACACTTCATCTTGCGATCTTGTGCCTTGCGGTGGTACGCCCAGAGGACGGCGTTCTTGATGTACCGCTCATAATACAGAGCAGTCAAGGATGAATCTCTCCTTGCGCTCCACCTTGAAGTGCGGATGCCTTGGTCTGAAGAGACCTCGGCGAGTGTTTGCGATTGTGTTTGCATGAAAGGGGAAGAGAAAAGAAGAAGAAAAGGAGGCATCAGTTGCATTAGTCTTTGGCGCGTACCAACGAGGTTGGGCGTACGTGTGGGCGGCCCATGGGTATCGTACATTTTGTTTCTCTAGTTCAATCTTTTCGTCAGCCAACATCGGTAGGTCAGATCTCAGGTGAATGAGACCCTCTTGCGTCCACCACCGCTTTCCATCGTCGTCAAAGCTTGATCAATCTCCATGATATCCAGCATCTCCTCCTCAAAGTCGCGGCCTGCGTCGTCGCCTTGCACGTCCGCCGCGGCTTCCAGGCCACTGGCGAAGCCGCCGAAGCCCATGCTGGACTTCGGTCTGCCGATGGGCAGCGTGAAGTCGTGGGTGGCATCGTCGTCGGGGCCAATGCTGTCACGTCCATAGGACTGATCGCGCAGGCTTCTCGTCTTGTTGACACTGAGGTTGAAGGAGACGTTGCGGGGCTGGTCCGGTCGGGGGTGGACAATAATGGCGCTGGGTTGCTCCTTCTTGTCGAAAAGTCGTCGGCGGGTTGAAACCACACCTCCAATCTTCGCGCCGGGTGCATCTTCACACTCCTGGACAATGACCAGTCGGCTCTCGCCCATGACAAAAACTTCGATTTGAAGACCACCATCGTTGTCCTTGAGCTTGGAAAAGTCAACTGCTGCACCCACGCCGCAGCATCTCTCACCCAACAGCCCTGTGGCCAAATCGTGGAGTCGGATCATCTTTGTAGGCGTAGTACCGCTGAATAGGTTCACGCCGCCGCCGGAGCTGCGTCGCAGTTGCGAGTCCCAGAATCGGCTGACCGCGGGAATGACGGAGACATTGTCAAGACCGCCAATCCACAGCACGACGCTCTCATCGGCGGAACCTGAGCTGTTGCCGGGAAGAGCCGTCACCACAATGCCTCCCTTAACGGCTACGAGGCGTTCCAGGGAGCCGGCAGCACTCAAGGAAGCTGCAGCATCACGGCGGGTGTGGGGTGTCATAGGCACAAACTCCCCGTTGCCATTCGACCTTGGCACTGCAGCTGTGGCCCGCAAGGGACCCGTTCCCTCAACATGCCCAGTCGCGCTGAAGGCTGTCAGCGCCGCACCCTTGATTCCAGAGCTGTTCTTTCCAAGGAGGGAGCCACCCAACGGGCTGGCGCCG
Organism: Colletotrichum sp. SAR11_59; assembly: GCA_025328345.1. NCBI lineage: Eukaryota > Fungi > Ascomycota > Sordariomycetes > Glomerellales > Glomerellaceae > Colletotrichum > Colletotrichum sp. SAR11_59. The sequence goes on from JAKMXC010000228.1 coordinate 47,528, forward strand.
TCCACATCCCATATTCCCCAGGTACCGTCAGCAAGCAGGGCGAGAACGGCTCTGCCATGGGAGATCCAGGCAGCATCGAGGATAGGTTTCCTCGTTGAAGTAGGACGAGTGAAAGGGTGGTACAGGGAGAAAAGCCATGACCCTTGGCTGGGGAAAGGCCCTACGGCCTGGTCGTCCGGAGGCAAGGAGGGCTGCGCGTAATCATAGATGCGAACGGCGTGAGGCGTAGAAACCGTCAGAATTTGTGTGAGATGTGTAGGGTTGAAGGAGATGCTCGACAGAGGACTCGGTAGGTATTCGGTTTGAAAGGGGTTGATGCGGCCGCTGGCTTCGCCGGGCTGTACATCCAGGGGAACGTCCCAGAGACGGAGAGTGCCGGACGCCTCGCGGGTGTGCGCGGCCACGACCAGGCGTGGCTTCTGTGAAATGCCAGACTTTTCAGTCTTGGGCTTGATTAATGACATGGCGATGCCTTCGCTGTGCTTGTATTGTCCACCGAGGAAAATGACCCTCTCCCCCCACACCCCAGACCCAGCCTTGCCAGCCAACAAGTTGGTTTTCAGCTCAGGTCGCGCTTTGCTCTCGGGACTTGGCGGCGTCAGAGGGAGTGCAACGACATAGAGCTCGTTGGTAGCGCAGGCCACGGTGAAAACCATCTTCTCCTTGAGGACGTCGGCTCCTTCCCAGGCCGCATCCTCGGCTGGGCACGGCGTCATGGGCAACACCGCCAAGTGCAGCGCAGCCGTACCGAGGGAAAGATCTAGCGTTTGAATGATATCCGGGTATGGGGTATCCTCCTCGGTATCCTCGAACTCGGGCTTGTCGGTGAAGGGAGCTGGGGCTTTGGATGACTTGGACGGGGGCTCGTCGTCGTCTGAATCGATGATCATGACAGCGTCGTCGGTAGCTCCGTTCTGCTTTTCGGGTGGGGAAGGCTGCTTCTTCACGGGCTTGAAGCGGCGACCGCCTTTCCATACAATGGAAACGCCGTTGTCGTGGCCGTAGAGGAAGATGGTGGCTCCTTGGGGAGACTGGACGGGGTAGGTCTTGACATCGTGGATGCGTCTCGAGAGGTTGTAACTTGGGTCATGTCAGCATTTAAGCTCCTTACAAGCATTCTGTTTCGCAAACGTACGTGTATTGCGTATTTTGCGACGTGCGCCGGACTCGCGGCGTGGGCTGAGCCATGGCTGGACGTTTCGTGTGATTGTTTGTGTCGAGCGTCGACCTTTCTCGGTGGTGGTGATCAGCAAGCAGCGGGCGCTAGGTCGTATTGATCTGCCTTGACGATGCACGATTGAGTGCAAGTTGCTTCGAAGCTTCGAATTGAATGCTGCAAGAGCTCGTGGCCACGGTCTGGCGCAGTTGTGGGTTGTTTTGCCAATAAATGAAGCCGAATGTCGAGCAAAAACGCGACAACAGTCGCGAAAAGCATCGCAGGCGGCAGGTGCAGCTGCTGTGGCTGACGACCCACTAAGCTTTTTCTGCCATGGCCAGCACAGGCGGTGTGCGGTGGGTCGTGTGGCTGGTGAGCCTTTGCCAGCTGCCGCCACTCCCGGCATCCTCAGGAAAATGCCCCGCGAGCATCGTTGTCGAAGGGAGCTCTAGCAGTAGGTAGGTAGGTAGCTTCACACGATCGATCGTCACCTCTCCTTGATCGGCTTGGACGGCAGTCGACAGCCTCCATTACTCGCTAGATCGACGATACTGTTTCTTTCCTTTACCTCAAGGGCTTTTGCTCGTTTGTTTCTGGTCGCGAGCCTCGACTGGCCTGCCTGCTTACGACGCCATCCCCTGGATAGGTCCGTAGTTGGTGGAATCTGCCCCTCATTGCAACGTTCACCCCTCGTTGCTCCGATCGACGAGGCAATCGCCGACTTCCAATTTGGATAAGCCTATTTCAGCAAGTCTTCACTCGGCCGTATGTTACTCCTCCTCAGCTACGAATCTTTATACTGACAGCCAATAAGCACTTGATTGGTTGATCACTCGGTCTACTGGTGACCAGCTTCGGCCTTCTGTCGTAACTACGTTGCCGCCCGCCAAGATGCTCACCCCAACGGTCGCCAACTCAATCTCCTTCTTCTACCCTGTGGGTAACACCCCTGCCGTCAACTTGGCCAGAGGTCTGCCCCAAGGAGTTGACGCCAATTTACTTCTTCTGGGCTGCGGAGATGTGAGAAACATCTTGCACACTGCGTACAACGAGGTTGGACTGCGTACGGCGATACCCACATGTGACATGCATTGACGGATCAGTAACTGACCTCCTCACAGCAAGTCGCAAATTCGATGTGACATGCAACGATTGGGATGAAGCAACTCTTGGTATGTGACTTTCACGAATGCTCTCCCTGCAACAACTGACCGTCACGAAGCTCGCGATATCTTGCTCTTCTCGCTGCTCCTCGATAATGCCGCCACCGGCAACGCAGCCTGGAACCTCTTCTGCGACCTACGCATCTCCAAGGCCGATACTCAGCTTCTCTCAAATCAGCTCGAAAAACTACTTGCGGCATCCGAATCATTCAACTCTTGGAAGGCTAGCTCCTATGGCAAAGCCCTCCCCTTCGTCGATGAGGCTACCTTTGATGACGTCCGCGCAATCTGGAAAACATGCCTTGACACTGCCTCTGCAGATGATCGAGCTGGACAGGAGGCTGCGCTCAAATCTGCCATCAAACGATCTTTAGAAATTAGAAAGGTCGTCATGGGCGGCGAAGGACAAAGCTTAACCGGCATGAGATCTGCTGCCCCTCTCTCGACGGGAAACTTCGAAGCCATCACCAACGCGACCGATGCCTACTTCGATACCTCGAAACCAAATCACAGCTGGTCCGGTGACATTCCTAACCCCATGTTCATCGCCCCGTTATCAAGCCACAGAGTCCTGCACCACGGCGCCGACCCAATCCTCGGGTTTCACCTTGCGACCGGTTTCGCAGCCCTCACCGACGCGTCCCCGTTGAAACCCGATCCGAAGGATGGACCTTTGATGGCATTTGCAGCAGCCAAAACCCAATTTCGCGAATGGAGCACTGCTTGCGGCAAACTCCTACGCGAGAAAAAGCTTGTGATCCGCTTCGTCGCGAGCGAGGCTCTTGCTTTCTGCCAGACTCTTCAGCATTTTGTTTCCACAAAGGAAACTTCAGCTGGATGGTATCGCAGGCAGTTTGACTCAAGGCCCTTTTGTCTGGATCCCGATGCGTACGGAGGCAAGCCAGCCGCGCCCTCCTCCTTTGATGCCATCGATACATCCAACCTCGCAGACCACGTCGGCACGATCAACCTCCTCACGTCCGCGCTTCCCTTGCTTACCCCTCAGCCATGGTCTTCTGTGTTCACGGAAACTTTGCTGAAGAGAGAGGACACAAGCAAGGAAGGACTCGACAGAGTTCTCTACGGTCACGGGCCCACTGTGTCTTTGCTTCTTGGTGCCAGCGCAGTCGAGTACTGGACCAACACGACGGCTGTGTCATGGGTCGACGAGATGTTGATCAGTTTCATGGCCGGCACGTTGCAAGACAAGAAGGACGTCCAAACTCAGCTACACACCCGCATAAACTGGAAGCAAAGCAAGTTCTTTTCCGGAGTCGACACCACCGGGCCACTTCAGGTTGACCCTGAGGCCCTTGCAGGCGTGCTCTTTAAGCTTTACCTCGAGATCTTTGCCCATGAGAACCCGATGAAGCTTCTATCCATATCGAAGGCATCGATGGCTCAGCTCATTCGAAATACAGCCTACACGAACTTCCACCGAGGGACTTTGGTGTCCCTCATGCGCTACCTCAAGCTGAGATTATCTGTTTCCGACTTTGATCGCACAGTTAACCTCTTCTTGGAGAAGTACTCTTTCGAAAGAAGCCTCATGTTCACTGGCAACTTGCGGCAAGACTTTTCTCTGCAGATGCACACCCAGGGGCTATTTTCTGAACCTTGGCTTCAGAGAGAAATTAAGCCAAACCGCAACCTCGGCGGTTTCGACTCCTGGGAATCGATCCCAGAGGTTGTGGCCGTAACCCTTGTGGTCCCGAACAATGCGATCAAACGCATGTTTACTGGCTCGCACCAGGCGGAGATCGCGTCCCCCACCGTCAGAGGTTCCCTGGTATCCGGTAAGGATGCCGACCACAAGTGGCACAACTTCTTCGATGATGTGCAGCTCGTCTGGGGCACCATCAAGCCCAGTGGCGACCGAGAATCTTCCAATAAGTTCTCCGTCACTGCTGAGCCTGATCCCGCCGGATGGGCCGGTAACTCACCTCTCATCGCGTCATTCTACGTCCCATCTTCCGCGCTTCAAGTCGAGCGCAAGACGGCTTTCGTACGTCTCGAGGTCCAAAGCTCTGCCCAGAACATTGCAGTCTACCAGAAAATACTTGGCCAGGATTTGAAGGTTCACGAAAGCAAGCTGGCAGATGAATCCAGCGTATTCATCACAAAGTATCTGCCTGGTCAGACCCGATACCCCGCGACTTGCGAGGCCGCCGGTGCCGTCGCGGAGTCTGCCACAGAGGCGAAGGGAGAGACTCAAGCCGTTTTTACTGCCAACATGACAGCAGAGCAAGACAAGATAGCAACTATCACTGGCCATCTCGATTTCCTCTCCGCCAAGGGCAAGAAGCTACTCACCGATAAGGTTCCCATCGAGACTGAGCAAGTGACTCCGTTTACTGTTAACGTTGTCTTTGACAAGAAGCAGCACATCTACCCCATCACCTTTCCCATACCCGTTGACGCAAGCGAAGGCAAAGTAAAGATCCGAATCGCCCGCAAGTCATCTTACTTCGAAGTCATCGCGCCCATTGCTGCCCCTGCCACAGGCGGAGGCGTCGACAGCCCTCTTGTGGAATTCACCTTCCCGACTACCCTCGCAAGGAGCTTATCCCACACTCCGGTGGACTTCAACACCCCGCACTTCAACCTCGACCGCCTACCCATCATCGACATAACTAACAAGGCCGCAAACCGCTTCATGGTCAACATGATTGCCTGTCATTTCTCCGTCGGCGAGAAAAAGGTCCGCGAGCAAGCCCAAGCAGGCCGCGGCAATGGCATTTCCCGATCCACTCGCCTCAACTTCAAAGAATCCGTATTCACCATGTTCATGCTCGCGTCGGGCTTACAGGGAGGGCAGACTGGCCTGATGTGCCTAAGCCACGCCTCGGACGACACCGGCGTTCACATGCTCATCCTTGTCTCCGCCGTCCGTCTCGATCCTGCCTCAGGCTCCGTCGTTCTCGATGCCGCTGTGATCCCTTTCACCGAGAAAATGATCCACGAGCTCGAGCCCTTCCTTCTCATGCTCCGCGAGCTCGAATGCGCCCAAATCAGCGTCGACGACGCGGAGCTCACCCTCTGGCGCAAGGTGCTCCCCTCGCTTGCAGAGCGCACCCGCACCTGGGACCACAAGTCGTCGTGCGAGTACCGCAAGACGGGCAAGGTGCCGGTATCGACGGAGACGGGGAAGCAGGTCCTCTGCTCGTGCGGTCACGGAAAACTGCCGGACAACTTCGTCGCTATTCCTGAGTGGGAGACCGCGTCAAAGTATGCCACGCGTATCGCCATCAGCCCGACTTTCGCGGTCCCGTTCGTGGATGACTGCGTCGACTTTGAGACCTGGGGAAAGAGGGGAGGCGGTGGACAGCAGCAGGTGGAGAGGTGCAGAGCCTGTGGCAAGTCGGAGGCTGAGAGCGGTACGAAGTTGAAGAAGTGCACGCGCTGCTTACAGGTCAAGTATTGCAGTGGAGAGTGCCAGAAGAAGGACTGGAGGAAGCACCGCGCGGAGTGTGCGGAGAGCGGCATCCACTCGAAGCTGGAAGCGCCTGATGTGGACTGAATATGAGGCACCTAGTAGCCGGAGACCAATGCCAACTTGAGCATTCATGCACTTTGCCAAGCCCACGTAGTATGATGGGTTGGCTGTTCCCCTCGTGGCAAACAGCCCGATGAAATTGGCCAAAAGCTTAAGCAAAGCAGTTTTGCACTTTTTGACGCCATCAATGTATGTCTTAAGTCCTGCTCTTGCCACCCATAGATGATTGGCAATGACAAGCTAGTGCTGACGCTCGCGGCTCAAAATCAGGCTGTGGCGACCACCTCTCCTCCCTTGACTTCTCGCAGTTCCAACAATCGTCAACCATGGGAAGTTGAAGATAATCTTTGCGATTTCGCCTGCTTTTTTGTTTGCTTTAAAGTTACCATCAGGATAAGATGGTGGTCCTCAGTACGTGCAGAAAGCGAAGCGTATTCGACTTTCGGAGCTGGGCCTCAGATGGAAGCTTGATGCAGGCTAGGTGAGGGCTCTCGGTTTTATCAGAGGGTGTGTGCCATCAATGAGAGAGAGCCAATGGTTATTTTTGTGTTTCAGCTCTCGGTGTCCATCGTCAGCTGCGGAAGCGGCTTGCCCAAGTCGACCGACACAACTGCAGGTGGCTTGCTTTCCTGGCGTCAGGCGTTCATCACCGGCGATCGTGTGAGGCTGACCAAGGACACGTCAATCGAACGATCTCGCAGTACATAAGACCTCAGTACCTTCGTCTCCCCGACCAAGACAGGAAGCTTTCCGTTTGTCGCGCATGCACTTCATCTTCCCAAGCTCTAAGGTTCAGACTTGCCATAGCCACGATGTATCTCCTCAACACCAAGACGCTGCATCTCGAGTCTAACAAAGACCCCTCGAAAGAGAGATACGCAATTCTCTCTCACACATGGGGAGATGATGAAGTCACTTTCAAAGACCTACAGAACTTTTCAAGGGCACAGACCCAGGCCGGATTTGCCAAGATCAGCCGAACATGCGAGCTCGCTCTCGAACGAGGATTCAAGTACGTCTGGGTAGATACCTGCTGCATCGACAAGAGCAGTAGCGCGGAACTGACTGAGTCTATCAATTCCATGTTTGCTTGGTATCAGCAAGCGGCGGTGTGCTTCGTCTGGCTAGAGGAGCTTGCCCCCGTTCATCAAGGGGCAGAGTCGCCAGCATCAGCCGAAAATATCGCATCCAGCGGTAATCAGAAACTCTATGACATCTCAGAGATGCGCTCTTGCAGGTGGTTCAGCCGCGGCTGGACGCTGCAAGAGCTCATTGCCCCACGCGAGGTCGAATTCTACGACGCAGACTGGAACCTCAGATTCACAAAGACAGACAGAACTTCCGATCTGTCTCGTATCACCGGGATTGACGAGGAGGTCTTGGGGATGCGGAAACAACTCAAGGATGTCCTCGTGGGCGTCAGGATGTCATGGGCAGCAGATCGCGAGACGACTCGTTCCGAGGACCTGGCATACTGCCTCCTTGGTATCTTCGACATAAACATGCCGATGCTTTACGGCGAAGGGCACAAGGCATTTCAACGGCTTCAGGAACTTATTGTTGGCCAGTATAGGGATGATTCGCTGTTCGCCTGGCAGTCTCGCAGCACACCTGATCAAACCTATCGCGGCGTCTTCGCGAGGTCCCCCGAGGAGTTCAAAGCTTGTTCGAATCTGCGAACAGGTGGCCGTTTTATGTTTTCGACCCCGGGGTTTTCTTCGACGAACAAAGGCATCAAGTTCCGCACCCAAGCATTGACGCTCGACGATGACACGTACTTCGTGATGCGTTTGGGCCTCCAGTGTGGTAATTGTCGCGATCGTCACGACGTTCACATCTGTCTCTTGCGGACGAGCAATGAGCACGTTCGCGTTGCGCCTCACACGTGTTGGAGACCAACAGCAGCAAAAGGACTGAGCTCTCCAACCAAGATATACTGCCGCACAGACATGACTCTCTTGGAGAGTCAGGCGATTCAGCATGTGGCACCAAGCCCGCTCAGGGTATCTTTGGCTATGGATCCGAAGTATCTGCTCAACGCCACCCAGTATCCTGGGCCCGCGTGGAATCCGACTTGCAATGGCTTCTGCGGCGATGTTATGGTGGACGATTTCTCTGGGTTCATCCAGGTCCAAGCGAAAGTAATCGAGCCTTTGGATCTGACCTTGATCGTTCACAAATTGGTGGAAGAGGGCGAGCCCGACGTGGAGGTCTACGCTCAACCACGAGACCTGAAAGGCCCATGGAAAGTCACGGAAGGCTGCAAATGCGATGATTTGTATCAAGGCAGACGTTTGGATGGGGATATGATGCTGGAAGACTACAAGAGCGCAAAGTTACAACACGCCTATCAACCTAAGAGAACGGTCAAACTTGAACGAAGCTGTACACCCGGAAATCCATCGATGGCCGCAACGTTCAAGGCCAAAGTAGATGGCCTTCGCATCACCGTCTCCCTGGTTGTCAAATCCGACAGCGGTCCACCCAACAAACAAAGCCCGCCCGTCGCTCGAGGCCCGTTCGACTTCCACCACTTATTCGGCTTCGGTGGTAAGCCCGGCTCTGAAGACCCGCCCATCGTCCAAGGCCTGCCCGTCGCCCAACGCCCGCCCGTTGTCCAAAGCCCTCCTGCCGTCCGAAGCCTGCCCAAGTGTGAGCATACAGACAGCCAGGAAGGCTCGCCCGATTTCGAAAGAAACACGGACAATGACGGAGAGCGGGGCCATGGCGGAGGTCGAGACAACGCCGAAGGCCCGGGCGAGGACGACGTTCGGAACCGCTCTCTTGCACAGGCGACTTCAGACCCTCATCTCCAGACTCCTCCCAGTACCGCAGACCCTCTTTGGTTTCGGGTGCTGCTTCCCCTGCGACGCTTGTACGATTGGACACCTCCACGTAGAAGATGGGGCTGGCCTGGTTCGAAGAGAGCTGATCAGGAAGAAAAGTCTAAACTCTTAGGGACTTGACCGAGTTAGAACCACTGTGTCAGCGGAATTCGGATCCAAAGGGTGCCTACGGTACTCAGAGAGGCCCAACAGCCGATCCTCGTTTCACCCCAGCGATCCCGACGTCATCCCGGCAGTCAGAATATAACACGCCCGAACCTGAATGTCAGCATTTCTATCCTGCTTAAGGATACATATCTCCAAGCAGAACCTCCATCGCGGTGCCGACAGACACGTCAAGACATGTCAATTCAGATGGTTCAATCCCACTCCCCGTTTGTCTGGCTCTCCGCTCAGAGCAAGACCAAACAAACCGTAACAACACTGAAGGAAAGGCAGTATAAGATGGTTCCTGGAAGTTTATTAATGTGGTACCCGCATCCTGGAAGCACACAGACTGAGCCGGGGGTTCGTGACGAGCAGGTACATCTGGTCTCGTTAATTTCCTAAGTTCATTGCTTTTTGGGCTGTTATGGAGGGCAAAGCAACAGATACTCAGGAATTATTTGTATCGTAAGGCAGCAAAGATGAAATACACCCACATAAACTCCACAACCCAATCCCCGAACCCGAATTACGGTAGGGCTCCCGTGGACACCAGTAAATCACGGTAAATATTCTCCCCTCGGGGGCTCCCTTGATGAAACATCTCCCAGCCCCCAAAAGGCCTCCGACCTCATCATATACCGCCGTAGGTCAAATATAACCTCCAATGACCTGTACCAAACTCACGTGTGTCCGGGTTGCCGTCAAATGTCGTCAGGCCAAGCCGGCAAACGGGGGCGTCGGGGGCGGACGGGGGGCCCAAGTGGGATAAATCAAGCCAGAGGATCAGGGTCTGCCCCTCCATGTGCCAAGTCACAAAGAAGACCCCCATTTCATAACACAGCACGCCTAACAACGCTGCAAGTAAGGATCCAACACATCACACTCAAAACCAACCCCCTCCAAAACCACTCGTCAACTGAAAGAAAGAAGATCTCCATCGTGCTCCGTATCGCCATGAGCACCGCCGACACCAATGAAGACCAGCCCAAGCGCCGACCGGTTGGTCAGCCGACCACCACACACACACTGACACCCACACACAACCGTCTTCCCTCTTAGCGCGGCCTGCGCAGCAACCACACAGAAAGAAAAGAAAAAACAACCGCCGAAAAACGATCGTCAGGGGTCCTTAACATGACACAACCCACCCCATAATAACTTCCCCAGCGCACCCACCAGCTGAGAACCACCCAAGTCTTGCGCCTAACAAACGCTGGCCCTCTGTCTCTCTGCCACGCCCAATCACCCGCTGCCTCCTCCTCTTGACTCTGTCTTGTCTCCACGTGCTGGGAGGCCTTTCTTCCAAAGCAACCCAAAAACCGGGCAGAGAACAGAGAGGCGCACACAACGGGGCAGGGTCGTGGGCAGCAGACAGCGTTAATGACCAAGGTTAATTCACTCCCAGATCTGGGTCCCTGTGGTCCGCCATTCAGTGGCCCAGTCAGTGGGCAGGCGGCGCAGTTTCTCTCGCCGCTTGGGGGCTGGCGAACACCAGCGGAGAAAATTTGACTCGGGCAACCTTGGAAGACACGCGAGAGAAAAAGGCTCCGCCCGTTCGTCGTCCGGTCAGGTGACTTTGGACTTCTCGAGGCAGTCCTCCCCGGTGACAGTGAGAGTTGGAGCTCGGTGCCCGCCCGTTTGGCTCGGTGCTCGGAGGGCCCGGTGCTCGGAGGTTTAGACACCACCACCACCCAACGGCTGTCGGTGGGCTTCCCCAGGAAACCACCAGTTCACTGTCAAGATCATCCCGTCAATGCGAATCCGTGAGTTGGAGCCCACGCGCAGAGCTGTCAGAAGTTGTTCGCCAAAAGCCAAGTGTGTAGTGAGATATGAGGTCATTTGGATGCTCGATTACTACGGTCCAATTCCTTTAAGTACAATCGACCACGCTATCAGAAAGATTTCCAGCACCACGAGAAAAAACCCCCAAACCCCTTGGAACCCCATGTTCTCTTTTCCGTCGAGAAAAGAGCCCGTTTAACCAAGAAGAGGGTTTTTATTTAGCCCAACACTGCCCAAAAAAATCCGGCTCCCTCTTTGTCCCTTCGTCGCGCGGCGGCTCCTTGACAATGAGGAAAACTGTCAGGCAACATGTGAAAAATAAGACCACCGTGTATGTAAACCATTTCATTGTTAAAAAAAAAAACCGCCGCGGACGTCCATAATATGAGGGAGCCGTTGTACTATACACACAAGATGGGGGTAAGGGCGCCACCAATACTCCGTCGCAACTCTTTCCATCAAATGTCGTTATAAAAAAAAAAGGGATATCCCCAACCGCCGCCGATGAGATTTTTTAAAAAGCAAGAAGATTGTAAAATATCTCGGCCGGCGCCAATACCTCCCCCGGAGAGAGGGAATCGTAAGAAGCGAAAAGTGCCCAGCGGGGGCGATTGGCGGGCCAGGACGTTTGTGCGTTAAGATGTTGATGATGATTGTTGTGTGTGGGTGATTGAGGGGGTTGATTGGCGAAGGTTTGATCCGGGGAGGGAGAGAAAGGGCAAACCCGTCCGGAGACGGTTTTGTGTTTCCCCATGTCTTCTCCCTCCCTTGATTTGTAGGTGTGTTATCCGAGAGAGAAATGTCTAAAGGTGATCGCAAAAGGAGTGGACGGCGTAGGGTGTTTCGTGCCGACGGCGGTTTTTGTGTGTCCAAACGATGAAGATGATCCAACGCAAACCCATATCGTAAATCCGAGATATGTTCCCTACACCATGATACATATGAAATTTCCGACGACACTGGTCGTTCTTTTTATCGGAAGATTTGTTCCCCGAGTAAGCCAGCGTCGGAGAAATAGGAACACCTCTAAACGCCACGGATGCCAGAATGTTAAAGTAATTTAGTAAGCCAGTGGCTAGGTCGTTCGTCGTCACGAAGTGAGGGGCTCATGCGTTGGTAACCTAGAGATGTCATGTCAGTTTTCGCTGCTCTCTCCTGGTCTCATATTCTTCGGCGTGAAATGAGGGAAAACTTACTCGGAGAATCTTCCGCGAGTAATCTTGGTTGTCGGCGATGCTGCCGTCGCTCATGCGGCGGTGGGCGAGCGTGGGATCCATGCGCGAGTCGGTCATGGACATGCCGCTGCTGCTCGGGGGCTTGGAGCCGCCAATGAAGGCGTTGACTGCGGCGTTGCGGCGGTGCTCCTCCTCGATCTCGGCGTTGCGCTTGCGGCGGACGTAGAAGAAGATGCCTCCCACAATGGCGGCGATGGCGACAACGCCGACAACGACGCCAGCGGCGACACCGGCGACGTTGGTGCCGCTATTCTTCTCCGCGGCGGTGGTCTCGGCGGGCGGCGGCGTCGGGGTCTCGACGATGGTCTCGACGGCACCGCCGGCGTTTGTTGTGGTGGCCTTCGCGGTGGAGGAGGCGGATGTGGTGGCGGGCTCCTCGTCGGAGACGACGATCTTGATACCGGTGTTGTAGACGGAGTAGAACAAGCCGTCCTCGACACCACCGCCTGATGCTTGTGTCAGCTGATTTCCTTCATCTTGAATTGTCAGAGCGGGTTCAAATGGAAATACGTACAAGCTTCCAGCGGGTATGCTGGGCATCCAAAGTTGCACTTCTTGTCGTCGACGACGTTGATCTTGGGCGGGTAGTCGTCGCCGCAGTAGCAGTCCTCTCCGTTCAGAGCGGCGACGTTCTTCTTCTGGTTCGTTTTGCACTCATCCGTGCACTTTCCTACACTGAGCTTGGTGACGTCGACGGGGTAGATCTTCCATGATGTGCCGTTGGCGTTGTAGCAGCCGTGAGAGGTGATGGCGTTTACTGTTGGGTTCTCACTTGGTCTCTGGTAGGCCGAGCTGGCGGTTGATGACTGGGCGGTGGCGACGCCGACGGAGACGGCGGCCAGGAAGGCTGATGAGAACTTCATAATGACGATTTGAGGGGGTATAGCGAGAGTGAGGAAAGGAAAGAAAGAAAAAAGAGCAGGTTGAATGAAGGGCGGTCTCGAATCTGATCCAGGACTCGAAGACGGTGACAGGTTCGTGTGTCGTGTCTTGCGGGTTCGAGTGTCGATGAACGGGTCAGGGGCTAAATGGCTCGTGCGGATTCAATCGGCCACCAGATGTGATTTTTCCAACTCGAAATTCTCGGCGACGTCCTCGGTTTCTTTTCTTTACTGATTGATGTTCCTCCCGTTCGATTAGATAGTTGTCGGTCGATTGAATACGTGTATTCGGTCGATCGGGGGTGTTGGTCGATGTTGACGAGCGAGCGTGTCGGGGCGGGCAGGACCGTGTCTAGGTCGTGCGTCCGGGAAACAAGGCGAGAGTCCTAAAGAATGTACGGGCACAGCGGGCCTTCGATCTTCTCTTTTGCGTGCTGTCTTCGTGTCGAAAAACCCTTCTCTTGTTGTCGTGTGTGTCCTTCGAGTCTCTTTTGCTGGGGGAAGAAAAAGAGGTATCACCGAGTAAATGACATTGAAGGAGAGCGCGAAAGGAGCAAGGGAAAGGAGGAGACCTTGGCGGATCGAAGATGAGTAACAGGCGATGGAAGAGGGAGAGACTTGGGGGGGAGGGGAGGAGATTGGAACGAGTGACAGCGGGTGGAATTGGAGGGAATGGCTTGTTTTGTTGAAAAGAGGGAAACGAGCGCGGAGTGGGTTGAGATGAGGAGGAAAAGCGAGATTGCGAGTCCACTTTGCGGCATCCCGGGGGGCTCGGGGGAGCAGATGGAGGGTGTAAACCCAGAGTACGTACACGTCCTCTATGTAAGTCCTCGCCCACCCACACGCGCACAACTCTACCGTTCTCTCTCTTCTCTGCGTCTGTTACAGTCTCTGGCAGTCCGTCTGAGGGTCATTTAGGCCATCTCTTGACCCGTCCTGCCATCTGGTGTGTGCACAACTTGTGCATAGAAGGGCTTGTCGAGAGGGCCACAGCGATGTCGTCTGCTGGTGGACACACTCTCGACAGAAGGGAAAAGCGCCGTCACGTCCGCCAGTCAGCGTCTGTGAGGAAGAAGGGTCGTACCGGGACAAGCCCTGAACAGCGTGGTGCAGCAGCATCAGTCACAGCCTAGGGGGTCCCCGGCAATATCCAAGGCCTTCAGACGGGACACACACACACGCACGCGCTACGAGACGGGGCAACACTGAGAGGGGGTGAGGGGGCCAGGGGTGGAAAGACGGGCAGCAAGTCCTCCTCTTCTTGGGCTTGGGGGAGCGCTGCCAGACAGACAGACCCAGAGTGACTTGAAGAGGAGACACTGGACTCACACACACACTCAGTCGAGCTGAGAAAAAACCGCTACGACTGGGGTCCAGGCGGTTTTGGGAATAGACTGGGCAGCAGGCTTGACGCAGCCGTTGTCCAATGGCCTCATGCCGTGCCTGGCCAAGAGCCCATCTGATTGGATTCCATTGGAGCAGGTTACCCGTCCTGCTGTCCAACGTCGGCGACGATTGGATGTTCCCGCAGCAGAACGAAGCAGGGGTCCCGGATCAGGTCTTCCCTGGCAAGAATTCAGGAACCAGAATTACCGTCGAGGGGCGCAGTTGACTGGTGCAGATCACCGGCAGCATCGGCCGCGGTCGTACACTCTACCGTCTGAGAGCGCGGAACCCTGTTAGCAGCGTGGCTTGGGAGGCCTCGTTGCGTCTTAACATGAGCAACGGTTCCCGGTACACGCTATCGCGAGCCGTCGAGTGATCAGATCCACTTTCCAATTAAATCCTTCACAAAATGCAACACACCACCACCAAGGTCGTCGCGGTTCTTCATAACTCGTGGTTGTGCAGACACTATGTGCCAAAAGAGAAAAAAGGGGGAGGCGGTGGATAACTTGACACACGCGCTACATCATCTAACGATACCTGACGGCTTTATGAATGGGGGCATTCTGTCGAGTTGTAAAGACTGAGCCTGGTTCATGTCCATGTTCCTTGGTTTGGGCGATGCACCAGGCTGCATGCTCCGTCGCATCGCATGCTCGTGATCTCCCTCATGGGGAGAGTCATTTTTGGAGGCACACACACCCGATCGCCCGGCTGCCAGCCGCGAGCCAACCACGAAACCGTACGCTGATGCCCCCAGGAAGAGCGGTACAGCCGTTTGCTCAAACCGTCGTGATGATGAACCGTCGCCGTTGGGAGAAACTGCAAACGCCAGCAGCCAGAATCTAGCCTCGATGGTACAGAAGCGGCGCAGCCTGTGGAAGCGAGATTCGGCCTTGGAGCCGGTATCCTGCTGTGCGACTCTGCGGCAAATTGATGAAGACAGGCAGGCACAAGCACGAGTCCTCGCTCTCCTTTCATCTGCTGGGCCGTTGTTCATCCTGCGGCCCATTGTGTGTGTTCGTTTGACGCTGATTGTCAGGGTGCCACGCGCCTGGCGCTGCATACGGCATCCCAGACACGAGTGCATCTGGATGAACCTGGGACGGGGCAGGCTTTGGGACGACCAATGGAGTACACAAAAGCCGACTGTGCCGCCGCACAAACACAGGTACCCGTGGCCGTACACACGGTCTTACGGGACGCCTGCGCACCGGCATCCGTTGCAACCTTTTGGCTCTTGGTGCCACGATAGCCTGACAGGATGAACCTTCGCTCGGCCACGCCAAAATGCCCTCCTCCTCCTGGGCTTCATCGCAACTGGCGGCCCAGCTGGACGCGCTTGGGAAGGGGGAACAGTCTGAACTTTGAGTGTATGCAAAGGCAGTGCAGGGCGGCAAAGGAGTGTGCCTCCGTCTCTGGCGTTTGACTCCTTCCCGTCTGTGACTGTTCGGACGGACTATGAACGGGGGCTCCAGCGTACAGTAGTGGCAGCTGCTCGTCTGTCTCCCTTCTCCTCTATTTGACGGCACCTCATACTTTTGCGACCGCTGATGATTGACGGCTCGCGGCGGGCAAAGCGCAACACACGACACGGACAAGCCTCATTGGAGACTTAGTCGCAGGTTTTGCCTTGGTGCTGATCCTGTTCTCTTTGCGTCTTGACGGCAGCTGGTCGCCCCAAACGACGGGCTGGTGAAAACGAAACCCGCCAAGGGGCTGACCAGAGTCGCAGGTTGAAACTTGAAACGAGAGAAACAAACGGTAGAAAGATGAAGAAGTCGAAGGCGGCCGAGGGCCCATCTACGGCGTTCATTTGTCCGTTGCTTCACACTACCGGCAGTCTGCAGTGGGTTTAACAGCACCATTATCGTTTGGGGCGCTGTCGTCAGCTATTTTTTGTCCGACGCCAACAACACGCCTGGAGATGGGAGATGGAGACGGTGCCACTGCGATGGGTCCCCCGGACGAGGGCCGCGATCGGTAAGGCAGATTGGCTGATGGCCGAGTTGGAGACCGAGCGACTACCGAGCTGTTGAAGCCTCTGTCTGGTGACGATGATGATGGCTGAATGTGCGGTCAGCAGTCCGCCACACCTAAGTGTTGACTGCTCCCAATGACAGGCTGCAGACTGCATGTCAGAAAGCCGTTGCGAATCATCAACCACCTGGGTTATGCCGTGGCATTACAATGTCCCGTACACAACGTTGAATATCAAACGCCGTTGTGTACAATGCTGTGCCCGCAGTCTAGACCCGTCTAGCGAATCTCCAGGTGTTCTGTTCTGGATGTCCAGTGGTGTGCACTCGGCACGGCAGCAGCAGATGGAGGCGAGATTGGGCAGCGGGATAATGCCACTCCCCCCAATGTCTCGACTCTCTGTCTCTCTCTCTTGGGACTCTTGGGGACAGAGGATACGAGACGGGCGGCCGGGCCAAGAGGCTTGGGAAAGGCTTGCAGAGAGGCTTGCAGCGTGCCCGTTCATCTTCTGATGAAAATGTCTAAATCTGTCATCAATATTGCATGGCCGTGAGCAGGTGGCTTGCATTGGGACAGCACATGGGAGCATTTTCAAATGTTGACGGGATCCTTCGAAGACTGCCATCAAGGTGATGGTGGTGTGCAGTGGTGCATTTCATGTGTCTGGCTCTTATCGAGTCTTGATTTCTCTCTTCATTGCCCGTGATACGGGATGACACCGCAGTGAACAGAGACGCGGGACTCGTTGCGAAACGGTAAGAGGATAGAAAAAGAGACATTTCAAATGAGCATTCATCATCCATCACGCCAGAAAAAAACGTGTTCCGGGCCAAACGTCCCCAAGCAGCAATCCGATCCAAAGGGGGAAGGCCTCCCCTTTCCTCCAATTCAGAATGAGATCCTCCAGGGGTGCTCCTCTGGGCAGAGGCAGTGCCTCGAACGGGTTCAAACAGCGCTCTTCAGGGCTCTCCAAGTCCCCTAGACTCTCTCTGGCTGCAGTGGACTGAATACGTGCGTGTACACGCACATCCCGGCCGGGCCGCGGAAGAGAGGGGGTGGAGTTTGGGAGAGAAACGCTTAATCGAGAAGCTTGTCCTTAGTCGTCCGCACACTTGGACATCCGATGCAGGTCTCGCCTGGTTGGCCTGGGCCAAGTTGCTTTTTTCTTCCTTCTTCCTCGTTGGTGTCGTGGGCACAGCCTCAGCAATCAATAAGAGATAATTGTTCATTTCATAACGTTGCGGTTCGGCGGTCTGCAGGAGGTTTGTTTGATCGTAGACAGAACTCTTCCCTCGATGCACCAAAGTCCGAATCTCCAGCAAGGATGAACGAGGGAGCTGGATGCAGCGGAATCTAGGCCTTTAGGGTAATCGATAATGTCGCCCAGAGCGGAGGAGATGATGTCGAATGTCTCGAGGATCATCTGCATGCCAGGCGCGCCGCCAACTCGACCGAAGGAGTTTGGGTAATCTTCCAGGCGCACACTGGGAATGGCATGTGCAAGTATCGCAGCAAATAGCAGGTCGGGTTTGCCGTAGCCAGCTGCGTTCTTGTTTGCTTCTGCCATTTTCGGGTTCGCATTCACATTCATTTGCCAGCAAGTTTGGAGGACTGCTGCGCGCCCTGTATCCGCGACTCTTCTCTCTCTTCGCCTCGCCTCACTTCGCCCTCACTTAAAGCATTCCGGCAAGGCCTCATCCTCGAAGAATGTGTCAGCAGGCGGACTCTGCAACAGCAAGCCCGCTGTTGGTCGCGCATACATACCGACACCGTCGTGAGTTGATTGGGGGCTCTTTTTCCCAGCTGACAAAACGAGCCCCCCCTCCCCTTGAAGAAGCAACGCTCTCCCTGTCTGCTAAGAACCTGCCGTGAACTTTGCCCTGCGTCTGGCGCTCTTCAACCCTCAGCGAACGAACAGACATGCAATCTCGCTCAAGTCGAGCCTTGGTTTGAAAAAAGAAATCTGCCGACAGGATCCGACACGCCGGACTCTCGCAATCATCGCCAGATGCCACCCGTCAGTCGCAAAAGCAACACTGACGCTCGAGTGCGTGCACCGTTCATTGCCCAAGCATCAAGCATC
Organism: Colletotrichum sp. SAR11_59; assembly: GCA_025328345.1. NCBI lineage: Eukaryota > Fungi > Ascomycota > Sordariomycetes > Glomerellales > Glomerellaceae > Colletotrichum > Colletotrichum sp. SAR11_59. The sequence continues at coordinate 65,683 of JAKMXC010000228.1, forward strand.
CATCCCGGCTCTGCCGTGATTCGCGAAGGAAGCGTTCCCAGCGTTCCAACGGGTCCCATCGTGCTTGATTAATACGAGCAAACCATTGAACTGAACATATACGGAAACCTCTCTCCTGCAGTTTAATCCCGCCATCAAAGTAGTAGTAGTCCACCGACAAACCAGCGTTCATACATAGCCCGCGAGTCGCATCCCGAAGAATACAACTCTAGGGATTCCATTTCTCCCGCTGATCGGCCCCCTGAGCTTCCTATCTCGAGTCGGTACCCGGCTGCCGGTTCCTCCTGGCCTGCGACCTCCAGCCAACACATTCAGGCTCACCGCACCAACGCCGTGCCCGCCGACTCCATCCTGTGACTACGACGCCGTACGGGACTGCATACCGTACTCGTTCTGCGCTGTGCTGTTTATTCTAATGCAATCCCCAACCACCCACTCGCTGTCCACAACCACGCGTCTCTACAGGGGCGATCCTGCACAGCCAACATCATAAACCCACAAATGTCGTGCCGCCCTCGTTGTGGATGCTCTGGAGATGGAAATCGAGTCAGTGTGCCCGGGGCACCTTCCCAGTTGATAGATGCCCTCCCAGCTGTGCCCAGAGGCCAAGCAGAGACATATGAACCCACGAGTCACCCGAAAAGCAAGGCACAGCCATCCCGCCCCAAGCAGCAGACCGGCCGTCCCATCTTCTGATAGTCCAAACCGCCATCGGCGCGGCCCAGTCTCGTTCTCAGGGTTCTGTCAAATCACTGTGCCACCGATCCTTCTCCTCGCCCTCCGCGACGAGCGGGGACCGATCCCGAGCCCCCTTTAAACGCCGACGAGGAGAGAGATTGGAAATTCTCGTGCGGCTCAGTGCATCCAGTCTCCATCGCATTTCATCTTTGGCGCTGCTGTCGCCCATGCAACAAGAACATGGCCCTCCTAGACCAATCTCCAAGGGGCTCTCATGGCTTCGATGGCTTCGACGGCTTCCAAATGGATCCGTAACGTCAAATGACGATGGCTTTCTTGCCTCCTATCTCCCGCTGGCCCTACCACAGATCCCGCGGGTCGCCATGGCCCTAATAATAACTAGTATCCCCCCCTCGAGGCCCGAGCCCGCTGTCCCGAAGATAGCGGGACGGACATGCTATTTCGCCCTTTCATCTGAAGTTGCGACCTCAGGGTCTTATCTCATCGTCATGATTCCTGGGCTTGGGTGTGAACGGCCCTTGGCACGCAACGACTGGGACAGAACTTCATCCCGTTCCGGACATAACCTTCTTCGCTTGTGGCAGTTCCGTCAGCCGGCTGAGACCGAGTCTCAAATGTTTAATTACACAAGGCCGCAAGGCTGGCTTGATGTTTACATCTCTCTTAACCCGCTAGCAGTTTTCGGTACCGACTTGATGGCTCACGTCTTCAAAGAATGCACATCGCCTTTTATCTCGTACTTCGAAGATACATAAGGGACACATCCTCCTTTCAGTGGAATTCCTCAACATCACGGGTTAAATTTCCATCCGCATAGCTCACAACGCCGTCGGAGGCCAAAAATAGAGCTCTTAGCTTCAACGTCCATTGCCCGCAGAGCTTGCATCTAGAACATAGACACAGCTGCACTTTGCCTCATCGCTTGATCCTCATTCATACTTACAGAGGACCACTGGGACATCGCCTTGTTGAGAAAATGCCACAGCCCTAACGTGATAATCATACCACGGAATTCGAACAGCAGGATATGGAAGACCAAATATTCCGAGCCCCCACGCGACGCCTTTCCCCTGCAGGCCGCAGCAAGCAGGCAAGCAGGCAAGCAGAAACCAGATTCCACGAGCCGGAAGCCCGGCTCACGCCTGCCGCCCACAACACCCGCTGTGCCGCTGCGACAAGATCGCGCGCATACTTTCAGCTGCCTTCGCTCTCGGGAAATGTGGATCATGTTCCAGTTCTAGACCCGATATCGACAGGAACATCTGCATATGCCGCGTCCAGGTTCCTGTCAACAAAGAGAAAGGAAAAAATATCCCGAGCAAGAAAACACGTCAAACGGGGTATTGGCTTGCATTGGTCTCTTCGATAGTTTCTCATCGGCCGTCACAGAAGTCCATCCTTCAGCTCGTTCTCGCGTCCCCCAACCCGGCCCGTTGTTGGATGTTCGAACGCAGGGCGGAGCCGCAACAGCCCCAGTGTGTGTCCCTCACCAACCAGGCCCTGTTTACATCTCCACATCGAATCGAGCAACAAGACGCGTCTTGAGGGGAACCTGTCCGCTCACCACTCACAAAGCCGAACAGTCCAGCCCACCCAGCGCCGATCGAGTCTAGACCATCGTGTATCTTTTTTGCTCGAATGTTCCTGATCAACTTCGATCGGCCCCCTTTTTTTTTCGCCACGGGGAGAGGCTGAACCCGATTGAGATGAAAATGGAGATGCTGCCTTGCCGGTGGGGTTCAAGAAGGGTTCCGTGAATTACGCCTCGCACACTACGTGGTGAATAAGAAGCCCTACGTACAACCCTCTGCCTCCCACATTGCCGCCAAAATCGTCCGAACTGGTGTTCAATTCATGATTGATGTGGATGAGCTGGGGATTGCCCCCTTCGGTGCGTGCTTCTGAAAACGGACGTGGAAAGGGGCGACCTTTGAGCCGTGAGTGGGATCCGTGGCCGCGCGTTCCTGGCTAAGGAGTCACTACGTACCGCTGGCCGCGTGCGTTTGGCAGCGGTGCCCAGTAAAAAGATTTTTAAGCTCGGTGGTACTCGACGCTCTGTCTGCGTCCCTTCAGCTGCCTCTTGACACTCTAGAGCTACTTGGGAACGGCACTAAGGGGGTATTTAAAGTTTCTTCCCTTCTCGGCTTCTCTATTTCGTGGACTAGTGGGTAACTAGTCGGCGTTTTCGTTCGTAACGGCGTGACGTTCTGGAGAACCTAGTAAGGATTGGGGGCTGAGAAGCCATGGAAAATGCCGCGTTCGGATCAACGTGATGGATTGCTTAGCCGCGTGGGAGGCTGGAGGCCGGTGATCCGCATATGAAGTGCTGGCTTAGTTGCTGTGCTCAGACGATGAGTGACGGGTAACGGCAAAGGTGGTGATTGGTTGAGGAATTGTTGCAGTAACGTCTGTTGGTTTGAAGATGGTGCTCGCGCAAGGCTATCGGATCTTCACGATGGACCGAGTTGTTGGCCGTGACTTGACTTGACTTGATATTTTCTGTGCCACTCAATGGCTAACATTAATTATTGCTACTATCTCATGATGATAGACGAAGCCGACTCTGGAAAAGGCGGGATTCTGTGGTAGGTTCTAGTCACGCCTCACACGGGGTGACAGGAATCGTCTGGTGAGCCCGCAACGTTACGCCAGTTGCCACAATGATACACAACGACGGATGGAGAGTCCTCCATCTACTAGTAGCAAGATCCGAGAAGGCAATGTGATGTGTCTGCATACCTAAAGTGTTTAGCTTTTTAGGATTTTGTCATCAATATGTTATTGAAATGTCTATGGCCTTTGTGGTTTTAGAAAATTCCTGGGCTTGTAGCATGACGTATTTGAAAGCTCTCTACAGTAAATACTAGAAGATGATTGATTCGTAGACTCACCATCATCTTCTCAAACATGAGTTACATTATTGACAATGGACCCAAGAACGATTGTGATTTCTTTTAACTCCGCATCATCATGAATCATTCATGATCACATCAGACCTGATCAAATGACCTTCGTGCTACGGCGAATCACAGCTAGTATCAGTCTGATGAGTAATACACTTGTATTGGTTTCGGTGTTCTACTGTGGGTGCGATTGCATTTTACCATCGAGACCTCTAGACTGTTTTGCAACTATTAGACCCTCCATTCATGCATGGTATCGTACGGCAATTGCCATCGTCGGGGTGGCAATTCACAGGCTCTAATATCTAGAAGTCCCTTCATATGTAGCTTCAATAATGCAATCTTCAGTGTTCACGGTATGCTTGTGCATCAAGCTTACCAAAATGCCTTAGTCGTCTGGCGCGAATGACCTCGGTTGAAAAGGTAGCGTCAAGCGGTATTGGGTATTGCGTAATCTCATCGACTGAAAACTTCATGTGTTTCCTTTCCTTAATTTTGCCTCCTTTTCTGCTTTTGCAACAGCATCCGATGCATAAAACTCAGCATCCTTGGAGAAAGCCGAATCGTCCACTCCGTTGGTTTCTCCCTCAGGAGGAGGAAAACCAGGCTTGTCTTTGCCGGCTTTTGCGAGTAAATCCGACGCGTAAAATAGATCTCCAGCTGACTCTGGTTCTCCTACCATAGGATCACCCAATCGAAGTTGATCTTTCTCCTGGGTTAGAGACCTCACATCTCGTCGATCCGCAATCGCGCCATCCTGCGCGTGAAGTTAGCTTTTAGAGCAAATGGCAGGAGCTTCTGACACTGTCTGACGTCGAGCAGAGCGACTCACTTTTGAACCTTCTCTGCTGCCTTTGAAGAATGAGAAAGTCAGGACACAGGCAAGGACGAATATTAAGATCGTGCAGCCCCGTGAGCGACGCGCGCGGGTCACAGCGTAACTTGACCCTGATGACTGCGCGCGACCGTTCTCTTTCATCGTCGATGCTTTCATTCGAATCAATTGTTGATGGGTGACGAGAGACGCGGAAAAGATATGCTGCGCCGCAACATTGGGCTGCGCCCGCTTAAGACGTAGATATCGCTGGTGCTGTCGGGAAGACGTTAAAGCAGGGCGCACGCAGATCTGGGTCTTGCTCCGAGAAGATTCAACGAAAGAAGAAAGCTGCGCGAGGAACCCCGTTGTGAGGGGTTGGTGGTTGCCGCCCGTTGCTCAGGTCCTGGCCTTGGGTAGGCGCCAAGCTCGGCTCTCACAGGATATTGTCCCAACCTGCTACCAACAACAAATTGCGGTCGCGTGCCCATAGGCTGTTGAAGATGGCGCTATGCCGGGTTGTTTCTGAAGCGGAGTCTCTTTGTCTCTTTCTGGACTTTCAGACCAGGGCCCTTGCCTCGTCACTTGAGAGCCAACAGCGGTTTTCCAACAGGCCCCGGAAGAGTTGATCTGGTTGCCGCGAAGACAAAAGTGTGTTGGAACTTTTTACGCCTGCATTAAGATGAGCGACCTTCCCGGCCCGTTGATGGTGTGGTATTGCAGGACGCCATGTCTCTCCCGCTCATTTGACATGCATCCTGAAGCCGCCATATTCTTTCTTAACATACTTTTCTCTGCTCTCTTCTCTCCCCCAAAGCCCATGATCCTGGATTCGTGATGGCCACAACACCCACCGTGGTCACGGCCAACGGTCGGCCGACTGTGTACTCCCCGCTGCCGACCCCCTGGCCGATGAACTCCGATTGTGCTTCGAGAACGTATCGCCAATCTGACGAAGGCCCAATTCTCGCATGGGATCCGTACTTTGGAATGAACATAGACTCTGGAGCAGCGACGTGTTTTCCAGAGGCGGTGACTTCCTGGTGGTTTCAGACCATGAGCCAGGCGACATCCATTGCCTTGGGTCCGACGTTCGAGTGCCCCCAACTGTACACGGCTGCACAAACACTACTGGAAGCTGGAGGGGTACAGCACGTTTTCTGCTGTCCGTCGTACGTGCACAACTACCGATTATCTTGAGAGAAATGCGGCTGATGTCCCGAGGCAGAGATTATTCATTCAACGTGCCGCAACCGAATAGACCCGTTTTCCCATCTCAGTGTCTGTCGATGGCTACACCTGGACAAACGATTACATACGAATCCCTTACAATAGGAACAAACGGCGCGATAGCCGAAAGGACCACAAGCGTAGTCAATTCGGCTGAAGTCACTATCTGGGCAATACCAGTCAACGGATACAACTTCCCAGCGAGTTCGACGAGCGTAAGCAATACAGGCGCGACTATATCCTCAACTGCGACGGCAACTTCAGAGATACCAGGCTCTACGACCACGGAACAAGTAAGAGGAGCAACAGGGGGAAGTAATCAATCATCCGGACGGCCTCTTTCCATGACGGTAGGGGCCTCAGTTGGTGCTGTGGTTGCTGTGCTTGTTCTTGTTGGTGGCATATTCATGTGGTGGAGGCGGCGAGGGAGATCGAGGACTGTCAACGAGTTAGAAGGACAACCGTATGTGAAACCTCCATCATCCTACGGTCGGAAATTCGAGCTACCAGCGGAAGTGATTCCGGAACACAAGCATGAGCTATCCAGCGACGGAATCAACATACAAAGAACCATCCACGAGATGCCGGCGAACCGTGAGAAAGGTTAAACAACAACAAACTATTAGCCAGAAACTATATTTCAGTATTTGATGCCCAAAGATTTAATCAGAAAGTTTTCTTGAGTAGCCTCATCAGAAGTCAAGTTATCGAAACTGCGTTTCCGAGCGTCCTAATAGGCCGATTCGTGGCGGAAAAAGATCTCATCTCATTTGGTGCACTAGGCGAGAAGGGACTTTTTACCCGAGTGCAAAAATAAAAACTTCGATGCGTACATCAGATTGCCAAACAATCAAAGAGAGCATACATGTATTTAGGCACAGAAATAAGCTTAATTAGACGATTGGCATGACTAGGTAGCACTTACCTACTTGGCGAGAAAGTCATTCTTGCAGTACTATAATTTGAGGTAATGAACATGGCAACCGCCGTCAGTCCATTCTGCGGCCCTAAATAGCGAGATATGCTCGTCTATTAACTATTAGGCTAGGTAGCGTGTCAATTGTCCGGGTATCCCAACTTTGAGATGACGCAAAAAAGTTTTAGCCCTCAACTCTTCCTGAATGTCAACGGATGAAGCCGTTAGGGAGCTTGACGACTGCAGTGCCCAACAGCTGCTTTCGTCGACACCAAGGAAGCTCAAGTGGCTGGAAATTAGCGCCGGGACAGGAGCTATGTCTCGGGCGTTTTGTACCAGTGGGAGAATGTCTCGGCTGTCACCACCTTAGAGCAATTCCATGACCACTAAACACTGATTACGTGGACAGAGGATGACGAATCCTTCCCAGACGAAAACGTCAAATCGAAAAAACCTCGAGATGCGTGATATTGGCTGCCGAGATGAGTCTGCTGATGCGAAAAGATGCCAGGAGCCTGGATCAACGTTGGGATGGAATGTCCCGTCAATCGCGATATCTTGGTCTGGCCTGAAATACCCTTAGATTGGCCTGCAAACCCCACAACGTTCAAATCGCTCGGGGGTCGCACTGAGCAAGGGGTGAGGTCTGCCGGTCACAATGGTGCTTGAGCACTCCCTTGGCATTTCAACGTCATCGGACTGCACGTTGGAACTTTTGGTGCTCAAAATGTTGGTGAAAGATACGGGTGCTGTTCCGGTGCTTTCTGACGGCGCAAAGCCAATTGCGTGTTGTCTCCACCGCGCGAAATGCCGGTATGACTCGTTGACGGAAACGGCCAGGCCCAAGGTCCAGAGCCACGAAGCCTTGATAGGAACATTCCGGAGAACCGCACTACTCTTTGGCATTCAAGCATGGTTATGCTGATCCGTGTGTCAGTTTCTCTAGCTCGACTATATGGAAGCGCCGAGCGCCTGAAACTTAAATGTGTTCGTTCAATAGTTGTCTCATTCAGCCGCTGGCGTCGAGAAGGCACATAAGCCTCCCACGTTCCTGGAACGTTTATCTTCAGCACACACCTTTACTTCTGCTGCCAAGTGATTTGTCTGTTCTCCTTGTTTTCTTTGACACATTTTTTCTTGCGATACCTCTACAATGCCTCTTCTCAAGGCTCAATGGGTGCCTCTGAAGATCGCGATATTTGTTGCGGTGTCACTCATCGTATCCGCATGGTGGATTTTGCCACACCGGGCATGGATAGTGAGTATTTCAAGACCAAGCAATATCACGCACCGTTTAGATCGGCAGTTAACAAAGAACCTTTCCAGCCCTTGGCAGCTGAGCCTGCACAATATGGAGTTTCAGATCCAGTACTTTCAGCGCCAATTGATATAATTGCGGAAGACACACCGTTGTCAGACGACGATCAAGAGCCAATATTTTCAAGCCCAGTCGATATAGACTTTGAAAACACATCACTTCCAGAAGACGACATTGAGCCCGAAATCTCAGCATCAGTCAATACGACCGCAGGGGATAGACCGCTTGTTGTGTACGCCTATTCTGAGTCAGACAACGCCCGAGCAAACCTGCGGTTCTTCATTACAAAGGGGCTTCACAATGCGGCCGACTTTGTGTTCATATTCAACGGAGATTCAGGGGCGGCGAGAATGGTTCCTCGCAAGCCTAACGTCACGGTTGTGAAGCGGGACAACACATGCTTCGACTTGGGTGCCATTGGAGAAGTCCTTCGAAAGAATAATCTGTGGAAGAGGTACAAGCGCTTTATCACGATGAATGCAAGCATTAGGGGCCCTTTCTTGCCCTGGTGGAGCAAATCATGCTGGACGGACTTATATCTTGGCAAAATCACAGAGACAACGAAGGTAAGCACTTATGATGCTCATTCTCTTTCCTAGCCACAACTTACTAAAAGGGCGATGCTACTAGCTGGTTGGTATGACGGTGAATTGCCAACCCAGAATGCATGTCCAGTCCATGATCCTCGCAACAGATGATGTGGGCATGGGTATTCTACTCGACCCTGCCTTCGCGCTTTCTGCATCACAAGATGATGAGTTCGGTTCAAAAGAAAACCCGGTTGGGCTTAGCGGGTGTTATGGAGACTGGAACGCCGCTGTCCATGCTGAAATCGGGACGACAGGTCTTATTATGAAATCTGGCTACAACGTCGATGCAATGATGACAGCTGCACATACAGTCATTGGTGGAGTCGAGGCGTACTGTGAAGCTACACAAGCTGGAGATGTTCTATTTGACAAGGAGTACTTTGGAATGAATGTCCATCCCTACGAGACAGTCTTCATCAAGGCGAACCGAGATGTCGACCCATGGGTGTTGGATTCTATGACGGAGTGGCATTTGAAAATGAATACCCGCAGTTCCGATGGTTGCGGAAATTGAGTAAATTTGAAGGATGCACTAGATCGGATGACACGTTGTTAAATAGGATAAGGACGGTACACCTGAACATCATGTAGACTGGAAAGTATTGGATTATCGAGCGTTACTAAGCCAATCTGTATTTCTCACCAAAACATACAATTATTTGAGTCCCTTGACCTAACCAAATATATCTCGCTGCCAAAAATTGTCAACATCTATAGTTCCGGATGAAGTGGCTCACTCAAATGGATCTGAAAGCTATAGAGGGATTTCCTCCTTGCGTCTCTTCATGAAGATCCTGAAAGTCGGGTCAACCTCCTCTGCGAAACCAAATTTCCGGATGTTGTGCTCGGTCCCGTCTTCTAGGCGCATGTCATACTTCAGAAGAAGATGAGAATTAATGACTTTGGCCTCGCTGGCGGCGAAGAAACGACCGGGGCATCCATGTTCGCCATGCCCGAACCCAAGATGGTTCACACTTGTGGTCACCAGCTGACTCGCTGCTCCTTGCTCAGTAGCGCGCATGCGGAAAAAGCGGTAGCCGTCGAAAACATCCGGGTTCTCGTAGACACTCGGATCTCGCATTCGATCGGTCGAAACAGCGACTTTGTGGCCCTTTGGGACCTTGGTGCCGTCGGAGAGAGTAATGTTGACCAATACTTGCCGGAACATGGAAGCTAGAATAGTGGTCAGTTGGTGTCAAACTGACCTGGTCTTGAGCGGAGAACTTACCGATCTGATTAGGCTTCAGGCGTTGGCTTTCGTTGAGGACACTGTGAAGGAGCTTCATGTTGTACAATGAAGTCTTCTTCTAGCCACCTTCTGAGATAGCAGCCACGATCTCCTCTCGCAAGGGCTGTATCAGCTCAGGATGACGAAGGATATCAATCAAGGTCTGCGTGATCAGATCAGAGGTAGTTCCAATCGACACCACAGCAAGCATCAACTGTGATGCACCAAAGTTGTATCGATCTCCACCTGCCAACTCCTCGAACCAGTGAATGGCGTCTCCGTGCTCCGCTTCGCCGCCCTTGGCGTGCCGCGCCTGGACCTCAGCAGCTACAAGATCCCATGCTTCCTTGACTTGAGCTTGCAGGTTCTTGCACTCAGGGACGAACTTCACAGTCAGGGGCTTCAGAATCGTGGGCCAAAGCCGAAGCTTCCGCATCCCCTGAATGCTGTTGTCTCCGTAATTGACGATCAAATCCAACCATCGCTCACTGTTGCTAAGGTTCGGACCCGCGAAAATGCGACCAGACATTTTGGAAATGAGGCGAATGATGAGGTTTCCAAGAGCGACAGGCTGCCATTCTAGAGAGAAGTGTTAGCATGTTTGATCAGTTGGAGGTGCTTTGGAAATGCCTGTAAAATACCTTCGCTATCGCCAAGAGATGCGTGAAGTGTCGAAGCACATTCTTCGGAGAGCGGCTGCGTGATCTTGGCTAAAAGAAACCCTGATATTAGCGATATTTCTATCAAATATTTGTGATAGGCTACCGACCTAGAGACTTTGTCATCTTGAATTCGACCACGTTCTGTAGTGGTTTCGTTGGCAAAGCCCCCTCCATGAACGGTTCAAAGCCGGCGTAATGGGCTTGAAACAACTGCGCCACGTGTGAAGTCAGACCATGCTGAAGTTCTCCCGTCCAAAATGCACCAAGCCCCCTAAAGCAAAACGTACCTCAATGATGGGTTCATCAATGCCGAACCTGGGATCATTGCGAATTTCTTCGCCATGCTCAGGGCGAAGAATGATGAAGGTTCCCATATCAGTGTGAACGCGGAAAGGCACGGGGCCAAATTTCGCTCGAGCTGATGCCAGAAGCTCCCGCCCAGCCATGGCAAATTCGAAGACCGAACGAGAAGCCGTGAGTTCATAGAACTTCTTGGGATTGATGATCGGAAGCTTGCTTGCGCCATTGAAAAGAAAGAAGGAAGGAATTGTCACAATGAGAGTGATGACTAAGAGGGCAGCCAACAATGACGTGTTGTCGCCATCATAGATCGATGGCTGACCCCAAATGGTAGAGGTATTATGTAGGTGGTCCATCGCTTGTATATTGCTTGTTTTGCAGTAGATCGAAGTTGCGAGTTTGGAGTCATGATAGCATGAGGAATTGTTTGGATTTTAAATCAGAAACTGAAAAAGACAGAAACTCATAAAATCGTCTGTCTCCATAAACTGCCGTAGTTCCAGAAACACTATGCTCAAGGTTGTGAGGCGGACATTCGCACTCTGCCAAGAATGGACTGACGGAGACGGACTTTCAGAATGGATCGTAGCGTATGTATCCATGCAGTGTATATGCAAGCGATTGGCTGGCATCGTCAATGACTTAGCATCAAGTCATCGAAGGACCAATCACGGTGCCAGGGTTTCTAACAACATGACATAGGGGCAGACACGATACTCCACAAACCGGTGGGATAGCGTCCGACAAGAAGTAGCCGGCCTTCACCAGAGTCCGTCCCACGACAGCCAAGTGCTTTATGTCCGAGAGAAAGTATTCTAGGAAGTGTATTGAAGCAGAGTTGAGAAGTCTTTAGTTCATCCCTGCACTGGTTATTGCTAACAATCGGCCTCATCTCGGATCCGACCTGATGATGTCGGCAGATCTTGATATCTAGAAAAGCATCTACCCACTCTATTCCTGCCGTTTTTCAATCATGAATTGAGCTGGGTCCACCGAAAGTTTAAAAAGGAGAAGACCATGGCCCTGGTGTCTCTGATGAGACGTTGCGAGCGGTGCTAGCGACTAGCGCAGACCACCAGCAATGATCTCATGAGGTGACACTGGTTCGAGATAATGACAGTCGTATTGGGCAATCTCAAAAACAGACTCATATAAAATTTTGTAATGACCGAAACGATTGAGTAGCCACACTGAAAAAATACTGGCAGTCATGTTCGCCACGATTGATTTCCTTGTGCTCATCAACGAAGGCAGCAGGAGAGCTTCAAAGAACAGATCGGCCAAGTCAAGGCGCCTTATTCGCACCTAGAGAAATGGAATGAACTTTATACTCTGAATATTTTGAAATTGAAGGATAAAACCATACCTTTCTTAGCCCCAGGACCTCCACGGCACCCAGTAATCTTGTTGCATCCACGGCTCGGTTTAGGGTTCGGACCAGAACCACCGCCTCTCGGTCTGCAGTTTTCGTAACTAACACCACGTCGGCTACAAGGTGTACTGCCCTTTTTGAGGGCAGGATTACCGATGTTTTTGTTTTACGGGGATGCAAGGGGAACGGCGGTGATCATCAGGGCCGAGGTGGCGATGATGGTAAAGACGGCGAACTTCATGCTGAAATGGTTGCGCAGACGAGGATATGAAGCGTATTGAAGTGACGTGAAAAAAGAGATATCTAGCTTGGTCGATGTATTGAATATTGTGAAGTCAAATAATTCATCCTCTGAAATTGGCGCGACAGCCGTCCTTCTTATATGCAACAAAGACACGAGAGAAACATCTGTTCAGCTACTTTAATCTGTAATTCTTGAAGAGCATGCTATTTCGAGTCCAATCTCATTACTTAGAGGTATATTGACTCGTTGAAAGACTGCGAAATCGCGAAGGTCTCGGTTCTGGTTGTTTGCCCCAATAGGTAGTAGATTAAAACGGTGACGCGAATAACAAACGCGTCACTCTAGAAGAACCGACAGGCACAGAGTGGAAAAGAAGAAGTCCAGTCGTTCTTACGCGTACCTATTTCAGAGACCTGATGCACCAATGGTATAGAAATTAGCCCTGTAGGGCTCACATGATGACCTGCTTACTTTGCGGCGTGCCAGACGCATCCTTTCCAATTAACATCTAAACTCTTCATTGTGAGAAGCAGTATCAGTATACAAAGAGTCAACACAGCAGAGGCCGGCTTCCAAATTCGTCTTCAAGAACCATCTGCATACACGGCTTTTGCTAGTTCTGATGCACAACACCGTGTCTTACGACGCATGAGATGGATTTCCATCGCCTTGGATGTAAGTTGTCGCGTAGTAGGGGTCGTAGAAATAGGTAAAAACAGGTTAATCTCTTAGAAACAGGGGTACAAGGCGAAGGCGTATTAAATATATATATACTATATAAAGCTATAAAGCTATAAGTAGCTAAGTAGCTATAATACACCCCCCTAGCTTTACGTCTAAGATATAAAGCTATAAAATAAAGCTATATATAAATAAAAAAGAAGCTTATTTACTTTACTCTCTAATAGATAGTATATTAGTATTACTCTATTATAGTCTCTACTAAAAGTAATCTCTATAGGTTAGCTTTATTTCTACTTCTATCTTCTACTAAATTAGTACTACTCTACTTTAATCTCTACTAAAAGTAGTCTCTAAGGATTAATATTACTTAAGTTTTATTATATAAAGTATTAGTATTATACTACTCTACTATAGTCTCTACTAAGAGTAGTTTTTATAGATTAATATTACTTTATATAACTACGTCTAAAAGTAACTATAGTAATACTTACGATAGATATAGTATTATTAGTACTTCTATAATTTATCCTTTACTTTAGAAATAGTCTTAAAGTTAGCTTTATTTTAGCTCTAAAAGTATCTCTAGAATAGTCTCTTTTTTATTAGTAGTAAAGTAAGTTTTATACTTAGCTTATTTACTTTATAATATTATCTCTAAGTAACTGTACTTTATAGCTAATTATTAATACTCTTTACTATATAGGTATTTTTAGAAATTACTATCTCTATAGCTTCTATTTAAAGTAGGGTTATTTTATATAGAGTTTTCTAAAGTTATAGAGAAGGGAGGCTTTAAGTAGCTTCTAAATATATTACAACCTATAAATAAGAATAATAGCTAAACGACCTACTTAGGTGTTAGATAGCAGGAATAAGATATTTATACTATAAGATTATAGGAACACTAAGGACTTACTTAGTATAGAAGAACTATAGTATAAATCATATAATAATAAAGAATAAATATAGATAAAGGATCTATAATAAGTATTTAGTAAATATTAGAATAAGTACTTATCCTACTTTAGAATAAGTATTTATAATAATAAAGGGGATAATATTTATAAATAGTAGAACTATCTATATAGAAAGACTTATATATAGTATAACCTTAAGCTTAGTTTATAGTTAAACTTCTATAGCTCTCTAGTAATTAACTTTATAATATTTATCTTTATAGATACTCTTAGCTTACTTTTACTATAAATTACTTATTAAGTTTAAGATTAATTACTTTAGTTTCTAATAATTAATTTACTATTAGCTTATAACTTATAACTAAATTATAACTTTAATATACTATTATAATATATTAATCCTTAGCTTCTATTAGTAGACTTTACTATTAGATAGTTAATTATAATACTTTAATTACTCTTATTTAATAAGTTAACTATTAATACTTATTAATAGTAAAATAATAAGTATATCTTCTTATACTTTAGCTAAATCCCCTACTTTAAGATCTTTATCTTCTTTATATAACTAACCTTAGAGTTTAGTATAAGAACTTATTAGTATTAAAAACTATAATATATTAAACCTTAAGTATAACTTTAATAGAGAAAGTTCTTTTACTAAAGAAAAATATAAAAAACTCTAATATATTATTTAGAAATAAGATACTAAATTTAAGGAGATATAAACCTTTATTAATAAAAGTAAGTAAACTATAAATAGCTTTAATAAATAACTTTAGAATATTAAATAAACCTATAAGAAACTAGAAAAAGATATTAAAAGAGATACTAACTTAAAGAAAGTTTAAAAACTCTAAGAATACTTTTTAAATTACTACTAATATTATTACTACTTCTCTTAGAAAATAATAAAAACTTAAACTTAATACTTTTATTATTTATAATAATACTTCTAGATAACTTAAGTTATTCTTAATCTAAGTTAAGAACTATTAAAACTTCTACTATAATAACTTTACTAACTAAACTAAGAAAGTAGTTTATATAACTACTTACTTTTATAGAAAAGTTTTTAAGTAGTTTAAATTTATTTAAGAAGAATTCCTTAAGTATAAAATATTAAATAAGTACTTTATTAAGACCTATAATATCTATAATAACTTCTAAAGATTTAAAGATACTTTACGCTCTTTCTTTTAGGATCTTAATAAGAAATAATAAGTAGAAAGAGAACTAATATAATTATAATAAACTAAATCTACTAAAGAATATACTACTATATTTAAATAACTTAATATCTAACTTAACTTTATTAAAGAAACTAAGATTTTTATATTCTACTAAAGACTTAAGGATAAAGTTAAAGATAAAATTATTAAGATTAACTACTCTAAAGACTTCTTTTAATATACTAACTTTATTATTAAAATTAATAATTAACTTTTTAAATACTATAAGGAAAAAAGCAAAAAGTAATAAGAATTAAACTTTAGATATAAGTATTAATAGTAACCTTAGTAGAAATTTAACTATTAGTAGAATAATAATAAACCTTATAATAATTAGAGTAATATATAATAAAGTATTACTTATAAGTAATATAGTAGATCTATAGATCTTAATATAATAACTAAACTTAATAATAAGAAACCTTAAAACCTTAAGTACTATAATTATAATAAATAAAGATATATTACTAAAAACTATAAATAACCTAAGAAACTTCTTTAGAAACTAATAGCTAAATAACTCTAATAAGTTAATATAATTATAAAAGTACTATATATATTATAATCTTAGACTAAATATTATAATAATAACTATTAAATATATTTTAAAAATAAAGAAATATTAAGATATTACTTAAAAGATAGTAATCTAAGATAAACTAAATATAATATAACTATCTTAGACCTTTATCTTAGGACCTTAATAATAATATATACTAGTAATAATAAAATTATAAGAAAACTAACTAAATAACTTAATAAAATACTATAAATTTAGTAGTTTAAACTTATTAATACTTCCTTTTCTATATAAAACTAAGAACTAAAGAATAATAATAAATAAAAGCTTATATACTTCTAAAAAGCTAAAAGCTTATACTTAGAATAAATCTAAGAAGAACTTTATAATTCCCTATAAAAATAATAACTAAGAACTATACTTTTATATATAGAATAATATAAAAATATATATAGAAATCCTATTAAGATTAAATAAATTAATTAGGAATTTAATAAAT